>JAHXMU010000565.1:602207-617205 GCA_019455685.1 Philornis downsi
CCGGTCCACATTCCAATTGAGAGTTTGACCGTAGGGGATCAGGGGGAGTACAATTCGTCTCCTATCGGCCATAGCTGGCCGCTTCTGCGCGATGACTTTTTTCAGCCGGTCCAACTCTTTGACATTACGGATTCGAATTAAGAGTTTGGCCGTAGGGGATCGGTGGAATACAATTCGTCTCCTATCGGCCATTGCTGGCGGCTTCTGAGCGATGACTTTCTTTAGCCGGTCCAAATTCCAATTGAGAGTTTGACCGTTGGGGATCAGGGGGAATACAATTCTTCTGCTATCGACCATAGCTGGCCGCTTCTGAGCGGTGACTTTCTTCAGCCGGTCCAATTCTTTCTTTCGAATTGAGAGTTTGACCGTATGGAATCAGGTTATTGTTGTATTTCTAAACTGTACCTCCAAATACGCAGTAAAACCTTTCTGAATATTAATTCAGCCTCGGTCACCGTTTGCGCCGACTCACAGCGCTTCGTTCACGATCGTTTTTGCTGGACGTTACCATAGGTAACCCAATATTGGTTACTAATCATAACTTTTTTGCTTATAATTCAGCTGTGTGACTTTCACAACTATAAAATACAATTCTCACAGATATTCCCTCACGTTGGTCCTCGTTTATTTATTGTTCATTTATTGGAACATTTAAGTTCGAATAGAAGATGCTGATCAATTGTTCTTGGTATTTATTTTGTGTTAGTATGTATGAGCGTTTAAAAATATGAATTTTTTGGCTAAAATTAAATCCAATATTATTTTATTTCTTTGGAATCGATGGCAGGTAATTTCATTATAAAATGAAGAGCAAAGTTTTTTATTTCATATCATATTTGGAGATTATTTCATTATATTTGGGTTTAGTTCTTTTTTTATCTTCGGATTTATTTAATTTTTTCGGTAATTTATTTTGTTGAAAATTATTGTATTTAATTTTTCGTTCGAGTATTATTTCCGCCAAATATTAGCAGCAGCAGCAGCAAAAATAGCTAAATTGAATGAATTAAAATTAATTTTCTAAAAGTTAAATTGAGTACATTTAATTAAATTGTATTATATGGAATTAGTATGAATTAATATGTTTATGCCCGGAAACAATGTTTGAAACTTTTTAGATATAAATCCTAAACTTATCATCTCTACTGCAATTGAGACGTTTACAAGTGTATGTAAAGCACTCAATTGCAATGAGATTGAGTGCTTTAAAGTAGGCTTTGTGTTTATGGATCTATTAGAGAATTTGATTTGCTAAACTCAGTTGTTTTGGCTTAACACACAATCATGTGCTTACTGCAAGGTATTCGTACAAAGTTGAATAAATTCTGGTAACGAGTTCTAATCCCCGCATCTCTTGAGGTAAATATCTGTGATTTTGTTCCTGCCGAATCATTAAATATTAAATATTAAGTTGAATTACATTAAATTGCTTTGTATCAAACAAATTTGTAAATATTTATCATGAATTGTAATCATGTTATTAGAAAAACCCCTATTTTGTTATGTCCATGTGGCAACCCAGCGGATCACGGAGGTCTCGGGGTTGAAACCAGCGATAAACTCGCCCTCTTTTTCCGTCAGCCGCCAACCGGACCACTTTGCCAGCCTCTCTCAACATGCGAAAGAAAAAAAAATAATGTAAGTTAATCAATCTCCTGTTTCTTCTTTTTTCCCATCTCATTCTATACGAAACCCCTCGTAAGTACTCGTATACACATCCCGCCAAGAGCCTAAGTTCTTCACCAAATCCCCCAATTTCTCTTGTGGCACCTAAGTTCCAATTTGAATCTTCAGACAAAATGTGACAGATTTACATCTTAATAATTACATTTTACATGTGGCCCATGCCAGCAAACGGAATTATCCTTAAGAGCAAAAGGACTACATCCTCTTGAGCCCACGTCAGCTGGGTTATCGCTGGAACAAACATGTTTTCACGAATAGTTTCCGACGTTTCCAATTATTTTCGTTGTTCGATTTGCGACGTAAGTTTTATAGGCACAGGAAGGCTTCTGTAACCACCGTAGCGCAATCGACGAGTCGCACAATAAAAATAAACTAGAACGAAACTCAGTGTCGAAGCCATGGAAGCAGTCGCCAAGCACTCATGAAAGGTTTATTTCATTCTATTGTGTTCCGTCGTACAATATCCCTATTGGGAAAGTGATGGTTTGGACAGAACAATTTGGAATTCACAATTCTAATGGATATCTGTTAATGATTTTTAGTATTTTGCAAACTGTCAAAACATAATGCGAGCTATGTCTGTTTTTATAATCACATGATATTTATTCTGTTTTTACCACATAATATTAAAGTAACTGCAATCTAATTCAAAATAACAGGCATTCGAAGCTAGATTTTGTTTTCAAAATGGGACTGTGGATTTCATGTTAATTTACCAAAAAAAAAAAAAAACTTTATTCTCCAAGTGTGGGTCTCGGGATATGGTATTTGATGGCATGGCGCAATGCTGCTCCTGTGTCATAGTGTTGTAGTTTGGCCACGTTGCATTATCATAGCTAAATAATTACACTAGCCAACAGGGTTTTGGGCTGGAGCAACCAAATATCTTTCCCAGGGTAATTTGGGGGTTGAATTCGAATTTGTAATTGGTTTTTTTCTATCACGTCAGGTGTAACACTGGGAATGACTGGTAATGGATCATTTGGTGGACTTTAAACTGCTTTTTTGTTTGTCATATTGAATCCAGCAACTTTTGTTCAATAGAAGTAACAATCGGTTTGTTGGTTGCTTACTTGACTCTCTCCAATGTACGGGAATTGAAAAATAGAAATAAATCTTCTTGCCATTCGATCACTTGTAAAGGGTGTCCAAACAAGAATGCAAGATTTAAATTTGGCGCCATTCGAAGTGTCATTGTTTGACATTTGAATAATTGTTATTGTTTGCTAGTAGAAGGTACGAGGTTAGTAAAAATGGAGCGCTACACGAATGAACAACGCATTCTCATTGTGAAATTGTTTTACCAAAATGGTGAAAGTTTTGCGGCGATCAATTTGGGGTAACAATAATGCTCCAGTCAACTGTAAAGAGATTAATGGATAAATTTGCCAAAACTGGGTCTGTTAGTGATGCAAAGACAACAACGCGCCTTTGACCAGGTCGATCGACCGAAAATGTCGCAGCTATACGTGATGATGTCGCTCAAACTCCATCCAACTCAATTCGATACCGAGCTCAGCAAATTGGTGCCTTCAAATCCACTATGCAGCGAATTTTAACGAAAGATTTGCATCTTCATGCATACAAAGTTCAATTGATCCAGGAACTGAAGCCACCTGACCATGGACAACGAAGGCAGTTCGTTAATTGGGTATTGGAGAGACAACATGAAAATGCTGATTTTGCCGATAAAATCATCTTCAGTGACGAGGCCCATTTCCATCTTGATGGCTTCGTCAACAAGCAGAATTGTCGCATTTGAGGTGAGGAAAATCCTCGAGTGATTCACGAGAAGCAAATGCATTCTCAACGTGTCAACGTGGGCTGGAGGAATCATTGGACCTTTTTTTATGAAAATGAGGCATGTCAAGCGCAAACGGTCAATGGTGATCGGTATCGTGAAATGATATCCAGTTTTTTCGGTCGTGTTATTTCGCGATTTGGAGACCAGAATTGGCCGCCTAAATCGTGCGATTTAACACCATTAGACTTTTTTCTGTGGGGTTTTTGGAAGTCGATGGTTTACGCGAATAAGCCGGCGACGACTCAAGCCTTAAAAGAGGAAATTGGACGCTGCATTAATGAAATACCGCAGCATTTATGCAAAACGGTCATTGAAAATTTCATTAAAAGGTCGCGTGTGTGCCAGCATAGCCGCGTCGGCCATCTGCCCGATGTGTTGTTCCATACATAACCTCATGCTGTCTACTTTACGATATAATAAAGTTTCACGATTTTTTTTTTTTTTAAATATCCGTGTTTTATTTAAAATTTAAATCTTGCGTTCTTGTTGGGACACCTTTTATAAGACAATTCTGCGATTATTTCGAAACATTGTCTGTGTCCACGGTTTGTTCAAGTTTCTGACAGCAAAACCAAAATAATGTATCGTAAATATGCGTATTTTAATGATTCATATATTGATTACATATCCTTTGTTTCCAATCAAATATTCATCACACGCAAAGCAAAAATAGCTTGAATCAGTAATACACGATCTCCCTAATAGGCTTAAAAGCTACTATTAAGAAGATTTAGAATGAATGTGGTCTTCTGTCCACTTAATAATTGTGAAATTTTAGTGCCAATATTGACTGTTTTACAGTATTGCCAGCATGTGATAATAAAGAATGAACAAGACGTGATGGCTCAATTAGTTAAAAAACATGCTTCGTTTCTGCAGACAATCTTTTTTCCTAAATGTGTAGACCAATGTTATTTAACATTTGTATGATTATACCCAGGATGATACTCCACTTTTGCTAACAAAAAATCTGCATTAATGCCAGTCAAACATTCCCAGTAGAAGTTTCGGTGAGAGTTTGTATGGGTCTGGGTTGATCTGATTGATATTTCTGTCCCGGTGGAAAATGTAATTACACTGTAATTGACTGTTTCGAGTTTTATATTTAAATTTAATTACTTATAATATTATATTTATTTGTGTGATGTCCAATTGTTTTCCTTCCGAGTATTTTGTATCCTGTTATTCGACTCTTTAAGTAATCGAAATTGTAATATTATTGGAATTACAATTATGATGGTGTGTTTTCTTTAGTTTGGTTGTTTAATTTAATAACATTTCATCAAGCGCAATTATTGATATATTATTTGTATTGCTCACATTTAATTATCTGAACCGAGATTGCCATTTTAATCACGGTTAATTAATACAGTTGCGAAATATGATTTCTGAACTAAAACAATATTTACATGAACTGTGGTTGCATTTATCATCGAATGACCTTCCACATTTCCATTATGTTAATTAGATCAATTGGAATGTAATAAAAGCAATTGATAGATGTTAAATTGCGGTGCTGCCATGTTTTTGTTTGCAATTAAAGTAGGTGAGGGCTGATGGTTGTGAGTGAGTGTCCTTTTCTGACGATGTGTGAAGTGTAAAGATGAAAGTTTTTTGCATGCAATTCTGAGGAATATTCCTCTTAATATTGCCCACATTCATGTTACACAAATAATCTGCCTAGCAGTTTTTACTGAAACGGTATTTTGTTTTTATCAAAAAGTTTGTGCATTGAAAATTTAGGAAATAGTTAGAATCACAGCTAACACTTCAAACACTTTAAAGTCTGACATTTGTACGTAGATTTGTATTAGCGTAAATTAGGAATTTAGAGTGCCCATGACCATCAGTTATGCAGTGACAGTAGGAATGGAACCTCCAGATACTGGCGAATTCTAAATATTATTATATGCGGAGTTTAATTCCAGAATATGGACATCGAATATAAGGATTCTTTACGGAGAAAGTGTACTTATCCAATAGACGGTTGTCTTTGACACATCTAAGGAAGATGGGTGTTATAAGAATTCGAGCGTCTTGTGGCACCCAGTACATTTGTCTTGCAAAAATCCTTGAATTTATATATGGTTTTGTAGTTGCCAGAAAATTCTATTGATTTAATTTTTGAACAATTTTGCTATTGCAACTGCAAGTCGTTTAAACAATTTGTATTTAAAAATCGTTTTGAATATATTAAGTATTAAGGGGTTTCGGTGATCTAGAATTCGAAAATTTAGGTTATTTTCAAGAAATTTTTTTTACAAAAAAAAAAAAAAAAAAAAAAATTAAAAACGATATTTAAATTTTTAAAATATTTTATTAATATTTATTATTAATTTTTTACTTCTTACTTCTTCCACGTACTTCTTTTACATACAATAATGAAATTTTTTTTTTTTTTAATTTTAATAATTTTGAAAATGGCGCTGAAATTGACCCTCCCGAAAAATTGGACCGGTGTTGGATGGTGTTGTCAATTTTGACTCTTTTATTTATCTGGAACACAAAAACCAAAAAAATTATTAATCATTATGACTGTAGCTATATCTCGTACTAAAATAAATAAAAAATTGACAAAATGGCGCGGTTTTGAAATAAAAAAATACGAAATAATTGAAATAATAGAACAAATAAAAAAAAAATTGACAAAATGGCGCGGTTTTGAATTTGAGACTCTGAAAATCGGGGGTTTTCAGATTTTTAATCAAAAAAATACAAAATAATTGAAATAATAATATGATTATAGTGCGGGCGATAGCCATTGATGTTGTGAACAACATATTAAAATGTCAGACGATTCGGTTGAATATTTTTTTTTTTTTTTTTTTGACAACACCAGGCCAAAAAGATTAGTTTTGAGACAATTGAGTTTGAGGTTTTGAGAGTGGATATTTGCGAAAATTTCAGAAATTTTTATTACTTACAGTTAATCAGCGCTTTCAGCATTATACAGAACTTCTTCTGTTTCTTCGTACTCCAATGATTCTTCATGCCTCTGATTATTTTGCGCTGTTCGTTGCTCCGCTTGTGGTCCGATGATGATACCAATGACCTATACAATGTTCAAAACAGCGGCGAATCCTTCATTAAATATGCAGGCAGAAGTATAAGTGGCAATATCACGTATTTTTTTGCCAACAAACTGATGTTTTTGGCTCAAGCTGCCAGACACAAGAATTGAAACTCTCATTATTGTTCTGGTTATTACTATCAATACATCTTTCCAATAAATCATGTGCTGTTAATTCTTCATAGATGGGTTTCAATATTTCTTGTGCGTCAGCGTCTAAAGCAATGGATGCTCACAGGTATCTGAAATACCTGCAGCTTTACTCTGGCCCCATTTGCACCACGATTCTGGACCTGGAGGACAGTGCGAGTATAGAGGATTGTCATCTAACTGCTCTAACAGCTAAAACGGCTGTAGAATCGAAAATATTGGGAATATCCTTCAAAAAAATTTACAGTATATTCTTGAAAGCCTATACTTTCGAAATATCAAAAAAACAATACACTTTTTTTTTTTGAAAATTCTAGACCACCGGAACTCCTTAACCTGTCTAGGCAAAACCGAATTTAGGCACTTTAAATGCTTTTCTATTTCCTTTTACACTTCATTATTAGACTTCAAATTTCTGTCTGTCACACGGACACGAATACATCACTTTAGATTTTAACTCCAGGCATTTGCAAACCATTTGGAATCAAAACACTCGCATTCATTTCAACTATATTATTTTCATTTAAAACTGTTCCCTTTTCCACCAATACTATTTGGCAATTGGCAATAATTCCTCCTCAAAACAATTTGGCAGTTTGGAATGAAAAAATATGCTTCAATAAAATTGGAGCAAAAAGAAAATGCAAATTTTAAAAATCAATTTTCCCAACTTAGCATAGCATAGCTACAGCTTTTAATAAAAAAGAAAAGTGAACAGATATACATGAATTAATATGTATGCATATATGAATACTATGTACAGGGTGGCGGACGAATTGTGTTACAAACACGAAACAAGGAACAATGAGTATCGTTATTTAAAGATGTTGAAGTAGTTTTTTTTTACCCAGAATTGCAACGAGGACGTATCCGCTTCAACAGTATTTGTTTCTGCACACATAGCCAGACCGTTTATGGCGGAGCTCCAACAAAAATCTGCAGACAAATTAATATCCTGAAGCCCCACTTTACGATGGCCCGAAAGGTTACCTGACCCGTATTAGACTTTTTAGGGGGTCATGTCAAGCAAGAGGTGTACAAAACGAAAATTTAGACATCGGTTTAAATTAAATCTATTAAAACATTAACGGAGGCGATCCCGATTTCAACCCTTCAGGCCGCAATGAATAATTTTCTGGTTAGGTGTCATTTACGGTTTGTCACCTTCAAAACCAATTAGTTGTCTATTTACAGTGGTCACAAAAATTATTCGTACACCCACAACTTCTAAGTTTAAACATCTGAAACATGACCCAAATTTATTTAAACACAAACAATTTTTTTTTTTTAAAGTAACGTTTTTATTATATATGTTTGAAACAAAAAAATCTATTCAATTCCGATATGGTACATAAAAAACTAACGAAACTGAAAATAAGCCTAACGAAACTAACGAAAAGAAAATAAGTAAAAAAAAAAAATATTCGTACATTCAATATTTTTCAATATTGTTATAAGAAAGGAGCCGACGAATAGTATATTCAGTACTTTGTTGGACCTCCTTTAGCCTTAATAACTGTTTCCAAACGTCGGCGCATACTTTTTACTAGGATGTTAGTGTCATTTGAAGAAATTTTCTCCTACTCAATACTTATGGCTGTGGTCAGGAGTTCCTTCGATGTTATTTTGTGCTTCCGAATTCGTCTTTCGAACAACTCCCAAATATGCTCAATCGGATTTTTTAACTGCTTACAGTGATAAATTAGCCATGCACGGACTATACGAGTATATGACGTATGCTTAGGGTCATTATCTTATTGAAACAAAAAATTCCTGGTGTCTAGCCCAAGCTTCGTAGCACTTCCATGTAAATTATTTTTTAAAATATTCAAATACATGTGCTTCTCAATTTTCTCATTAATAAACGTTATCAGCCCAGCTCCAGATGCAGCCATACACTTCCAAACCATTATATTTCCACCGCCGTATTTACCCAGTTGGAATAAGATTACGATTCCAACAAATAAGATTACGATTAATTTAATTAATTAATTAATTAAATTTTTTAATTTAATTTAATTAATTAATTAATGATTAAAAAAAATTATTTGAATTTCTTATGGTAGCACAATTGGTGCTCCACCATGTATATGCAAATGAAAGTTAGTTTTTACATTGTCAAACTCATATTGTACGAATTTTCCAAGGCGTCAGTAACGGTGTCACCGCCTGTCATCTACGAGTGAAAAACACTTGGAAAAAATCATGTTATAGGAATATTTATGTACTCGTATAAGGATATGTAGAATTCATAGAAAGTGTGATGGGAGATAAGTTGTTTCGAACTAAAAGATTTGGAAAATAGGATGTCATAATCGAAAGCATTACTCGTCCGAGATATAACCACAGCCTATCCCAGTTACTATCTCAGTAACTGCACAACGCCCCTAATAGCAGTAATCCAGACAAACAGTAGTAAAATATTGCGCACTCAATGGAAAATGCCGCAATATCGGTGTTTGGTTATTATAAACCAGTCAGGCCCTGATAAGGATAGAATGTCATTTCCAAGGAGTCTCACATAAACTAAAGAAGCTTCAACGAAAATATAACGCTTAAAGGAATAACGATAAAATATAAAGTTTAAATATAAAATGAAGGTTAACTTCTTTACATTAAATATGATAAATGTGTTTAATGTGGCGCGTTGTCCTATTTTATTGCTGTCACATTGTATAAAAATTGATTGTAATTTTGCTGTGTGTGAACGTAACATGTGGACGCCGTTCTGATACTGAGAGCATTTGCATTTGCACAATTTTTTATTTTCGCGCAAAAAGAAAACTAAAGGGGGAATAAATTCAAGGAAAATAAACAGCAAAGCAGTGGTCAGAGATTTTCATGATTTACAAAACCTGTTTCGACAAGCAAAGAAAAGTTTACTCTGTGTGAACTTTGGCAGCCATAACTTTGGAGTTATGGATGATTTCCTCTCCCTCGCCTGCGTCGCCAACGAAGTGAATAATATGAATGTGAATAATAGAAGAAAAGTATTGCTTTAAAACAAAGAAACAATTACTTATTCTATAGAACCCCAGCGTAGTGAATACAGCCACATTTCTTTCCCAAATACTATACAACGGATGGAACAATATATGCGTTTATGTGCTCTAAAAATTAAATGATTTTTCTGAAGAGGACTATTTCGATAGTGTTCTGTCGATGTATCTCGTCGTTCAAAAGTATTCTGGCATATGGTAAACATATCGCCTCAACACACACAATACTGATTTTCTTTTGACGTCATATTGTCTTGGTTGTGTGAATATGTATGATTTTGTGCCAAATAATCTTCATAAGCGGGAAGTATTGATTTTCTTCTTTCAATCGCAGAAAACGGCGGCTGAAGCTCATCGTTTGCGGAAATGCTGCTGCTTTAAGTGAAAAAACGTGTCGAGATTAGTTCCGTCGCTTTAAAGGCTGTGATTTTGATGTTGACAACCATTCGCGTGAAAGAAGATAAAAAACTTTCAAAGACACTGCATTAACGGCATTGCTTGATGGTAGTCCATGTCAAGCGCAGGTAGAGCTTGCTTCAGTATTAGGAGTTAACCGCCAAGCCATTTCCAAGCGATTGCATATGTTGGTAATGATTCAAAAGCAAAAAACTTAAGTTCCTTATGAGTTGAAGCCAAAGGACATTGAGCGTCATTTTTTTTCGCCTGTGAACAACTGCTTTAGCGACAAAAAAGGAAGGAGTTTCTTCTTCGTATTGTAACTTGTGATGAAAAATGGATTCATTACAGCAATCCAAAGAAAAGAAAGTCATGGAGACTGCCTGGTCATGCTACTACGTCCTTGCCTGGGCCGAATATTCACGCTTCAAAGGTAATGCTCTGTATTTGGTGGGACCAGGGTGGTTTTATTTATTGCGAGCTGTTGAAATCAAGTGAAACTATCACTGGGGATCGGTATCGACTTCAATTAATGCAACTGAGCTGAGCTCTGCGCGAGAAATGCCCACAATAGGCAGAGAGACACGAAAAAGTGATCCTTCACTCGGCCTCACGTGGTCAAATCCGTTAAAACCTACCTGGAAACGCTGAAATGAGAAGTCTTACCCCATCCGCCATATTCTCTAGATACTGAGCCGTACGATTATCACTTTTTCCGTTCGATGGCACGCGGTCTGACTGATCAGCAGTTCCACTCATATAACGACTTCAAGCAATGGTTATATTTGAGTTATATTATATATATATATATATTTGAGTGATAAACAATTTTATGGATGGAATTTGAGCTTTGCCAGAAAGATGGGAAAAAATAGTAGCTAGCGATGGGCAATAATTTCAGTGAATCATTTGTAGGCATTTTTTCATAAGAAAGTTCAATTTTTATAAAAAAAAGCAGCGAAAACTTAATTGTCCACCAATGTATAAATTTTGCGATTATGGTTATCATTTAATTTTTTACACCGATATGTTCAGAGCCATCTTCAATTATTTTCGCGAATGTTAAATTTTAGATTATTTAATAAAAAGCTATTTTTTGTAACACATTTCAGGAATTTTACCTAAACATTCCAGCGAAAGAAGTGCATCCATGGAATCTGAAATTGATCTCAATTTTTGGAGCAAAGTGGTGAAAATGTGAGTGATCATCAATGAATTTAACATAGACTTGTCATAGGAAGGGAACAGTTCTATGGAGTGTGTATTTTACATATTTTCTTGAGAGTTATAGCAATGAGAAAGCAGTCGCTGTGGTGGAATTTTTCATTTGCACCTTCACTAAAGAAATTTTATTTTTGGATCAGAGTTTTGAGATTTGAAAGCGCTATAAAAACTCTTCTTCTTTGAAAATGGTAAACATGCATATATTGCGCTTTTGAAAGTGATGAAAATGTTATTATTTTTGAATAACTTCCAACCTTTTTTTTGCTGAGATGTTACAAAGGCGAAAAACCCAATTAAAACGGTTGTCCGAATTTCGAAAAAAGAAAACGATAGAAAAGATATTCTGATTATAGTAATGAGTAGTTTGTTCCCTTCAAAGCAAACATACGAGGTGTGATAAAAAAATAACCGTTATTTTCAAATTTTCAAAATGTTATGTTCGTACACATGTCTATTATATATGTTGGCAATATCATCCATTTTGTATTGTCAGTTTGTTTTTGACAGATAAAAAGGTTAGTCGTGTTTTGGTGTACTCTTCGATTTTTTACTATTCGAAAAAAATGATCGATCAAAGAAACTGCATTAAGTTTTGTGTAAAAATGAAATTAAATGTGCAAGGACATTTGAAATGTTGACTGTGGCATTTGACGAGTCTACACAAGTTCAATTGTTGTATAAGGAAGGTTGTTTAAGGAAGGCCGAGAAGATGTCAATGGCGATGCTCGTCCTGGTCGCCCGAACACGTCAACAACCGATGGAAACATTGAAGCAGTGAAGAAAATGATTTTGGATAATCGTCGAATCACTATTAGACAAGTTGCTGATCATTCATCATCATTCGGCTCATGCCAAGCAATTTTTACGGATGTTTTAGGCATGAAACGTGCGGCAGCGCAGATTGTTCCAAAATTGCTAAATTTGGAGCAAAAACAACGTCGCATGGACCTAGCTCAGGAGCTGTTGAACGTCGTTAACGACGATCCAGATTTCCTTAAAAAGGTCATAACTGGTGACAAATCATGGGTGTATGGCTATGACATTGAAACCAAAGTCCAATCATCCCAATAGAAGCATCCAGAAGAGCCAAGACCAAAAAAAGCATGTCAAATTCGCTCAAATGTGAAGGTTTTGCTTACAGTTTTCTTCGACTGCAATGGCGTGGCGGCGCATCATAAATTCTTGCCACAAGATCGTACGGTCAATAAGGAATATTACCTTCAAGTTATGAGCCGTTTGCGCGAATCAATTCCTCAGAAACGCACAGAATTGTGGAAAACCCAATTATGGATTTTGCACCATAATAACGCACCAGCTCACACATCGATGATTGTGCGTGAGTTTTTGGCCAAAAACAAAACCGCAATCATGCCTCAACCACCGTATTCACCGGACTTCGCTGACTTTTCCTCTGACTGACTTTTTCCTCTTTCCAAAACTGAAGACACCGATGAAAGAAAAGCGCTTTGCTACGATTGAGGAGATAAAAGAAACATCGAAACAGGAGCTGTTGGCGATACCAAAAGGTGCGTTTCAGAAGTGTTTCGGGAATTGGAAAAAACGCTGGCATAAGTGTATTATACGAGATCTGAGGGGGAGTACTTTGAAGGGGACAGGATAATTATTGATGAATAAAGTGAATAATACTTTTCGAAAAAAATTTAAAATAACGGTTATTTTTTGATTACACCTCATATTTATAAACTTCATATACATTACTTTTTTATTTATTTGTTTCAAAAGAGGCAAATATGCCTTTTTCGTAAAAAGAATGAGAAATGTAAATTTTTTTAGAAAGTTAGATTAGAGGTTTTCATTCCAGAAATATTAACGATATTCAATTGTTTGAATATGTTTGAATTTGAATTTGTTTGTTGTATAATTTCTGTTGTATATTTCTTTTATAGTACTGGCTAATCATCGAGTTTTTTTATTTTATAAACCGGTTTAAAATTGTATGTGCTTAAAATTATTAAGTGCCGTAATCTTTTCAACAGTAAATATTTTGCATTCGGTCATTTTGTAACAGAATTCATGGCGGCTGAAATCTCGTGTGAGTGCGATAAAAAATAATCAGTAATTATAATTATATAATAAATTATTATCATTATTATTTTTTTTTTATAAGATAACTCAATTTGATTGCTTTGGAAAATGTCAAATATAAATACTTTTAGTACGATCGTTAAATGGATGGTAATAACTTTTAAATTATCATTTACTATATGCCTCAATCCAATTCCTATAGTATTAATAATTATTAATCACATTCCGTTATAAAATTATTGCTGTATTACATTTGCAGTATCATAATCGTTTTGTATTTAGCTATGACAAATTACTGCTGATCGCCGCAAATTATATACAACTATCTACGTTTTTTTTAATACCGAAAGAGAAACAGGTTAGCTATAGTTCAATTACATAGGTGGCGAATTAAGTCAAATTGCATTTCACAAATCGAAAGCTTCCACGGTTAAATTTACATTGTCCGAAGTCCATTCAAGTGCTTGAGTTGTTTTTTCTTCCCTCTTTTTGTATCGATAATTAAAACAAAGCCCCGCATATAATTAAACCCAATTAAATTGTAAATAGCATCGGTTATACTTATCATTGGGCACTTTGGCAAAGTTTCCTAGAAAACGTTTTTTGCCTAGCAAAATCACATCTAAATCTCATAGCTAATTTAGACAACAGCAGACCTAATCTCAATGAAATGTAAGTATGTGAAGAATTGTATTATAATTAAATCAATAACTTAATACTTTACAGAAAGTACTCGTATATGAAGAGGTTGCGGTTATTGTTGATTGCAATTTTAATTTGATAGTTCCATTAATCGTAATTGCATTTCTGAACAAGTTTTCTTTAACTATTAGAGATGAACAATTAAAAACGCATTACGACTTCCATATCGACACTACGATTTTAATGATTTTATACACTTTATGTTGTGTCTTATCTGGGCTCACAAATATTATTCGCTTGTAGTTAACAAAATGTTTTGACAAATTTGTTGAAAAAACGACAGAATCAGACAGACGAATCGACATTCTTCCATTGTTTTTAATTTTGTTTTTCTTAGAAAAATTCAAACAAAATTGTGAGAAGGGAAAACAGTAGCTAATGCAGTTAAAAATGATGAATCCGCAGAAAGGCTGATTTTTAACATATTTTGGTTGGCTAGCTTAAAACGACTTGCAAAATTTATTACGAAAAACATGGATGATGGTTTCAAAACCGCCAGTCTGGCAAGGCTGTCAGCTGTTAAACACCTGTCATCTGAAGTGTTATTTATTCAATGAAATGTTTGACATTTTCGAATATGGATCGTTTAACAATCAAAGGACTCGCAGAAATAGTTAAAACTTACTACAAAAGTAGTGATTCAAACGTTGGCACTTTTTGTTCAATACGGAGTGATTATGGTCCTCATAATCGACCTACTGTGCAGGGAATTTGCAAGATTATAAAGAAATTTCAAGAAACTGGAAGCGTTACAGATGTTGTATAGGCGAACAATGTTTGGTGAATATTCTCGAAAAGAATAAACGGGGGAAAAAATATTAGTGGAGAAAAATCTGAACCGTTAGATACATAAACGGAATAATACCTTTATTATCTTTAAAATGAAACACACAGCTTGTAAGGTTTCAGTCTTTATTTCCA
>JAHXMU010000565.1:632205-661998 GCA_019455685.1 Philornis downsi
CACAGATATATTGAGAGGACAACGCAAAAGCAATGGAAAAACTGGAGTCTAAATTAACAAAAAAAAAAAAAAAAAGAATAATAAACATTTACAATGCATGAAGTTTCATAAAAAAAAGAAAGAAGGTATAAAGCAAATTTTTTATATCTGAGCCCATCCTTGGAATAGAGCAGGTTCGAGATTTTTTTGAATTAGCTATTCTTTTTTCGTGTGCCGGTTTATTTGTAAAAATAAATTATACACTCAAAAAATGGAATGACGTTAAAATTAGGTATGCTATGAACTCAAATTAACTACATTTATTTTTCATTATTCCAAAGAAATTTTCACTATAAACGACAAAATTTCTTTAACGTGAAAAAAAAAATTATTTCACTTCCGTATATCTTTCTCTTAACAAATTGCACGGCCATTTCGTTTCTTTTCTTAAAATAAGTAAAACTTATCCATGTGATTTCCAAAACGCTTTAATTTTAAAAAAATAATCTTTAGGATTGTTCATTATTAACAATAAAATTCAAGAAGAACCAATTTCCTTGATTAAAATTGTATTAAGGCAAAGACTTCTTCAATACATGTCCATCAAATTTTACTTCCTTAAATTGAGTAGACACTTTTATTAACCTCAAGTTAATTTTTTAATAAATGCAAGTAAGAATGTACTGAATATTGTTAAAAAGTATCTTTAATTTATTTTTAAGTTATTCCATACTTGGCTTAAGAAAAATTTCTTGAAAATATAGTACACAAAATTGCAAAAGAAAGTCAAATCATATCTTTAAATACATGCAAAATATTAAAGTATATGTGATTTGTTATTGAACAATATTTCTGAAAAATTTCATAAAACAAAAATTAATTATTTCAAAGAAATAATTAATTAAATTTTCCCACGTTTTACTTGAGAAGTATAGCATAAATTACTTGATACTACAGAATCTTCATGGATGTCTTAAGAGAATACAATTTGAAATCGTAATGTAGCTGCAATGTAAAATAGTTTCTGTTTTTGGAATTTTTTATTTTTTTACCGCTTGTAAGAAATTTAAAACAATGGAAATTTCCTGCTTCGTTTGTAAACAAGTCTTTGTTGAGTGGTAGAAACTATTTTGTCATATAAAATATTTACATTAATTGCCTCCGAACTATGAATACATTTGTGGGTTTCGTTTGTGTTCATAAGCAGTTGGTGCCTTCAAATCCTATTCAAAACATATGAGAAATGAGTATTTGAAAAATTCTTCCGAAGAAACTGTTACAAGAAAACATGAAACCAATAATAGTGCTGGTGCAAAGCATATTGCGCTCAGTATACTTTTACGTAGTGAATCGGAAAATAATATTTCTATTAATCCATAATCCATAATTATTTGAGGTCAAAATCACTATTTTCCAAAATTATCCATTCTAATAAATTGATTAAAATTTCATATAATTGAACAGACGCACTAATATGAAAAAACTTATTGTTGGAATTGTTTATGATAACTATGTTTGGTGCTGTTTTCCAATGAAGTAGTATACAGGATGTCCGTCGGAAAGGTATACTACTTTGTTTGTTTATAATTTTTGATTAAATGAAAGAGAATGAATCTTATATTGATAAATGTTTTATTTAATGTCGGCAATTATGTATGGAATACAATATCAGATAAATGTCCTCCTCTGTTAGCCTCACAAATGCGAGCCCTTTTGAGCAACATTTTTTATTACATTCTCACACATTTCACGCGGTATTTCATTAATTTCATCACGAATATTTGATTTGAGTTGCTCAAGCGTTTCTAGTTTGTTTGCATAAACTTTGCTGTTCAGGCCAATCAACATCAGCATTTCTTGAAATAACTTGTTGTGGAAAGAGGTCTCTCAGTAATTCCATTGTAATCCTGGCTGTATGCGATATGCGGTCGGTGCCACATCGTCTTGTTGATACCACACGTTAATCAACCCCAAAGCAAGCAGTTATGGCGTTAAAAAGTTTTCAATTATATCACGATGTCGCTCCCCATTGACAGTTATCGTAGTTACGTCGTTTTCAGTTTTAAAGAAGTCAGGTCCAATGATTCCCCCTGACCAAATTGCACACCAGACTGTTACTTTTAATGGATGCAAAGGGGACTGATGAATAATTTGACTACTTTCCATTGCCCTATTCTGTTTATTGACTTGTTTCGCACAAGAATTTCACGTAACTTTCTCATCGCCACAGTAATCGATGATTGATTTTGATAAAATAGTTTAACGATTAAAACACGTTGGTTTATTGAATGCTTTTCCATAACGAATTTGCCACGTCTCTACTTCACGACTGCCAAATATGAACTGTCAAGACTAATGTTTACCAAAATGGCGGCAAAACAAAGTAGTATACGTTCCCAACGGACACCCTGCAGTAATTAGATGTAGCCCTTTGCAGCACAATTTTATATTTTTTCAGCATATTCCAAAAGCCATCCCCTCAATTAGATCGTTTTCTATAGCACAAACTTGTGGACATGGTTATATCTGATATCCGTTTTCAATTAAGATTTTATACGATTCAGATACATATTATGATGTACGAAAATGATTTTCGCTTTCTACACTATGCGCCGCAGGCATTGAAAGTGAACAGAATTGATCTAGGCGGAAATATTGTGGTTATTGAAAAATAATAATAAAAGTACGAATTTTCACTCGGCAAACGGGCAAACTTGATGCATTATGATTATTAGATGTAGCTGCTTATTGGTAAACGAGTCAATACATCGTTCACGATACTGTGCTCCTTATTGGCCCACACTAGTGGCAAATTCATGCCAATATTTTTACATTTATCCATACAAAGCAATGTACGACGGTAGTTCCTAAAAATTAAAAGGAACTACTCAAATTTGTATACATTTGCAGGGAATCGTCGCAGTTGCGAGCATTGTTGCCGTAAAATTATGACAAAGAAGACTTATTTCACACCAACATTTATCTGACAATGTCATCCTTCAGGATTTTATAGAACGCAGTTGTTACAAGTCGCCAAACTTTTCCTGCGTAAGATAGAATCTCATTACATTTTTTGGGCATTTCACTGAACTTTATTCGTTAACTAAAAGCAATAGTCGGTAAAAATGTATAGATATGGGAATTAATCATTCTAGAATTTGCAATCTTTAATGGTATCGCTGTTATTGTGGGCTGATTATCGAAATAGATTTCAGTGCGAACCGCTACCCATGGCGAGGGGCACATAAATTCGGTTTGGCAGAACTAATGTTGCATGTTTAACTTTGCACTTTATGCAGTTGTTTTTACTTGTACGGGGTGCCTGCTGAATGTTGTTTATCTGTTGATTCAAAAAATAGAAAAATTTTCTTGTATAGTTATTTCAAAACCGACGGTCCAGCAAGGTGGTTAGGTAGAAAATACTTCTCTTCTGAAGTGTTATTTGTTTGGTGAAAGATTTGCCATTTACGAATATGGATTGTTTAACAACCGAAGAATGCGTAAAAATAGTTAAAACCTACTACTTAAGTGGTGATTCAAACGTGAGCTTTCAACCGAACAAAATTTTTATCAGCGATGAAGCTCATTTCTCACTCGGTGGCAAAATTGTCGCATATGGGGCTCGGAGAACTCAGAAGTGATTGGGAAAACTGGAAAAAGTGACTATTTGGTGTTATTGAACGGTATTTTTGAGAAACTACCTCAAAAGGATCCACTGCCGCAACGAATCCAGAGGCGGCCGTTTAGATGAAACTGTATTTCGTATGTAATCAAGGTCCAATCATTAAAATGAAATAAAAGCTACATCGAAATCATAGCTTTATGTGTGTTTTATTTTACTTTACTTGAAAACTAAAAATGGATAACCCTAAATCCTCTGAAAATGGATTTTGAAAATAATTCTATTTAAGTAACATCTACGCTCGGTGACACATGTGTTACATCGTTATTTATTATTGCCTGGAGGCTTAGAGAAGTCTACGAGGATTTTAAGTGAGTCTCGCGTGAAGGCCTTACACACGGTGTGCGACACACTGGACATATTACCATGCGATTGCCAACGCCCCCCTGGGTTAGCCAAGTAAAAATTGGACTATCTAGGAAAAGGGGCTGACAATTTTGGTACTACCGCCGCAATTGTCAACCCTTTCTTCGCAGCCAGGAGATACCAAATTGATTATGCTAATATGGAACATAATCCCCATTGGCGGAGGTGAGGCCTATCTTATCACCTCTGCTACTCTGTGGGTCTGTATCACCCGATTGCAATGCAACTCCACATTCGAGCACATAGTTTCTAACAGCGATTTTGTTATCAACCAGCGTGATGCTCCTGGAGGCTAACAGCATGAACTGTATCAATTATTGTACGAATGCATTGCTTGACAGACCGTGGCGCGATGGTTATTGTTCGCATAGTGCCAGGTTCAAATCCGCATACAGCCACCTATCATTAGTTGATTTGTTTCTGATGGACACTTCGAGTAAACGAGTAATCGATAGGTTTTATAAATGTTTCTAAAACTGTGACGTTCGGAAACGTCATTAAACTGCAGGTCCCGTTGAGTGAGTCTCGTCAGTCTAGTCACTAAATGTGAAAACATTTCACATATCTCATTCATGAGATGCAAAGGAATTATTTTTTTTTTGTCTTTTGTATTTCTACAAATTCTCCAAATTTGTTGGGTTTGTTTTATAAACTTTCATTTTGCATTAACGCCAAAAGAAACCATTTTCGATAAGGTCAAGAGGCCTCGGTACCAATAAAATGTGGATAGTCTTGAAAATAGTTTTTTTTTTTGCCCTACAACTATGCCGTAATAAACCTGGCTATGCGACAACAGTATACCATATTCTTTTTTTCGCAACGAGAAATCCATAAGCTCTAGTGCTCTAATAACGACTTATTGGAGAATTCGGAAGTCAGCCCTCGTACATATGTTATTATTGTGTGGAAACTATGAGTTTTTAAATGACATAATCAAAAAATTGAAAAACAGAAAAAAATACTTATGCTTATATAAAAAAATACTCATGAAACTCGACAATATGCTCCGAAATTCTCCAGCCATATAGTTGTTAATTTCTTTTCTCATATCCAACTTAATAAAGGAATTTATTTATATTTATATTTATTTATAAATTTATAAGGAATTTGTCAAAACACTCCGTAAATCAATAGTTAATAAAAAGCAAAACATCCTAATTAAACTCATTAAACTTCGCAGTGTATTTCAAAATAGAATAATAAGTATGGTTTATAAACACACTAACACACAGTATTTAACTTTAGAATGATATATTTTAGTGTCGCAAATAAACATTTGTTCACAAAATTCACTTAGAAATAAAACCAAAAAAAAAGACATCCACTAAATATTATATTAAATATTAAATATCCATAAATCACGATCACATAATTCCTTTCAATGCTGAACAAGGACACTCTGTCACTTGTAGTTCCGAGTTCTCTTAATGGCGCTTTCAACAATTTTCTTCAATTATGTTGTTTGCTGATGAATTAAGACATAAAGTGATAAAATATTAAATTCATCCTGGCTGCAGGAATGAATTACAAATAGCAAAAAGCGAAACAGTCAACTGCTTCGTAGTTTAGACGAGAGATGTTAGGCTGTGGTCGAAATCATAAATGTTTACAATACTGAAATATCAATCAGAGTGTAAGTCATGTTGAAGCTTTTAGTTGTGTGAATAAAATATACATCTTCTGACAAAAGTCAATTTTTACGATAATCGATTTAAATAATTTCCAATTAGTTGTAGATTGTTATTTTCGGATTTGCGTTTCAAATGTTTTGCAAGCATATAAATTGTTTTATTTTTTAATAGAACTGAATGATGTCTGTTTTTTGTTAATGCGCTAAAATAGGGTATATAAAAAAATGCAGCTTTTTGTATAAACTGGTGTAATTTGTATTGATCAAAGTGCTAATATTTTATAAATTTATTTTAGATTTCATATGGAAATGGAGAGTATGTTAAAGACATGTATTAACTGCATAGCTATAATGAATTTAAAATGTAGTTTTGTGAAGATATTTTGTATCTACCTAGGTGATAGTACAGTCTAGAATAATGTCTGTATTAGATTGATTGGTTGCACAGTGGTCAAAAACATAATAGAAAAATGTATTTGCCAGAATGGAAATAATATCGTAGAATAATATTGAAAAGAATAAGCAATATCATAAAAATTGCTTCAGAGATTTCACTGACTCAATATTATTTCCAAAATGCCTTGAAACTGCAACATCCGCAAGCCAAATTTTGGAAATTTCTGAATAAAACAATGGGAAGATTTTCGAAATCCGTAACAAAATCAAGAAATGAGCAAGGTGAACACATTACATGTGACATTATGAAAGCCGAGAGTTTTAATAAGTTTTTCATAAACTCGGTGTCAGAGTTGAAACAGAAATTATCTGCATATCCGGATAATCATTTTAATTCCCTCAGGACGTTACGTACGTGTCCATAGAAATAATTCCAAATTTACCTATACAAGTGATAATGAAGTCAATACATTACTAGTAAATCTATATTTATCAAGTAATGAGGGAATTAGTCCAAAAGTTTTAAACAAATGTGCGCCAGAATTACGCCCTTACTTGGTTAATATACGAGTATTCAACAATACATATAATAAGAACAGCCCCTATATCCTGATATTTTGAAAGTGCATAAAATAATTTTAATTCCGAAGGAAATAAACACCTCTTCCATTGCTAAGTACTCGTATAGGTTAATATCTTTGCTATCCTTTTTTTTATAAAATATTTAAAAAATAAATATTTTCACAGCTCTCGAAATATCTCGAAGGTGAAAAACTACTTTCAGAAAGTCAATATGGTTTCAGGAAAAATTGCGGAACTAAAGAAGCCGTAATTAATGTCGTAAATTATATTTGTGATGGATTGGATAGGAGCTCATACGGAGTTGGTGCTCGTTTCTATGGCTTTTCAAAAGTCTTTGATTTTGTTGATCGCTCTATATTATGTGAAAAAATGATGTACTATTTCAGACGTAATAGGGAAGCTGACCTCATAAAAAATAATTTATGTAATCGGGAACAGTACGCAGAGATTAATGAAAGTAAAGGTTCGCTGGAGACAGTACAGTGTGGAGTTCCACAAGGAAGTGTGTTGGGACCACTATTATTAAAAATATATATCAATGATAAAATCAATCTGGGACTAACTGAGAAACTTTTCATGTCTGAGGATGATATATGTGTTCTGTATCTTTACAAACAGAACTTAGTCCTGAAACTTTTATTGAAAGGGGTGGGTGCTGTCATATCTGAATATGCTACATTAATCAAATTAATTTTAAATACTGGTAAAACGAAATATATAAGATTCAGACCGTTGTCGCGAGCTAATGATCATTGCACAATTCATATTGATGGAATGGAGATTTCTAGTATAAAATATCTTGAAAGTCATTTTCAAAATAATTTAAACTGGAAAACACATATTGAAAAATTAAGAGTAAGAAATTAGCACCTGTAATTGCTATCTTATGCAAGCTAAAAAACAAGTTTGATGAAAGAACAAACCTTTTACTAAATAGTAAATCGCTTATACAAAGTCATCTTATATGGATATAAAAGGAATTCTGATTTGAAATCGTTGCAGATTTTGCAGAACAAATCCCTAATAAGCGTTTTAGATACGTCTGCTACCTTTTCGAGGT
Source organism: Philornis downsi (assembly GCA_019455685.1). Classification (NCBI taxonomy): domain Eukaryota; kingdom Metazoa; phylum Arthropoda; class Insecta; order Diptera; family Muscidae; genus Philornis; species Philornis downsi. The sequence continues at coordinate 639,901 of JAHXMU010000565.1, forward strand.
TGGAGACTCCAAAGCGAAATCGGAGATTTTACAGTTTCCTATTTTTACCACAACTCACAAACCTGTATGTATTATTTGTTCAATAACATTAACAACTACGGGTTATCCATTTAGTGTTTTCAAAATCGCCGGTCTGGCAATGCTGTCAGCTGTTAAATACCTGTCATCTGAAGTATTATTGATTTAGTGAAAGGTTTGCCATTTACGAATATGGATCATTTAACAGCCAAAGAACTCGCAAAAATAGTTAAAACTTACTATAAAAGTGTTGATTCAAATGTGGGCACTTTTCGTGCATTACGGGGTTATTATTAATCGAACTTCTGTGCAAGAAATTGCCAGGATTATAAAGAAATTTGAAGAAACTGCAAGTGTCACAGATGTGTTCAAGTCAGTGCATTATCACAATGCACGCACTGCCAAAAATATTGCTTCTGCTAGTGAAAGTGTGGCGGATAATCCAAATTTGTCGATTCCACGACGTTCTCAGCAATTGGGCCTATCTTACGATTCATTATGGAGTATATTGCATTTGGATTTGCACCTCCATCCATATGGAGACCAACTCACGCAATAACTAAAGCCGGCTGACCATTCACAATCAAGCAAATATGCTGATTGGGTGCCACAACAACAGGGTTTCAATGTTGAGTTTTCGCACAAAATTTTCTTCAGCGATGAAGCTCATTTCTTATTAAGCGATTATGTCAACAAACAAAGTTGTCGAATATGGGACTCGGAGAACACAGTAGTGATGTTGAAAAAGCCATTGTATCCGAAAAAAGCTACTGTTTGTTGAGCGTTATGGTCTGGTGGTATCAATGAGCTGTGCTTTTTCAAAAATGACGCTGAAGGAACTGTTACCATCAATTCCGATCACTAAAGCCGTGTGATAGTCGTCTTTTTCGGTTTGTAATTGAAGATTATAAACTGAACGATATGTAGTTTCAACAAGACGGTGCCACAAATCAGACACCACTAACGATTTTGGCTTTATTGCATGAAAAGTTTGTAGAAAGCGAAATTTCACGTCGTGACGACGTTAATTGACCACCAAGATCATGCGATTTGACGCCGTTAGACTTTTTTGCGGGGGCTACATCAAAGATCATGTTTACGCGTTTAATCCCTAAACGTTGAAACACTTCGTCAAGTTATAGCCGAGATACCGCCCAAAATGTACGAAAAAGTGGTCGAAAACTACCGCAAAGGGTTTCACTGCTGCAAGCAATCTAGAGGCGTTCATTTAAATGACATTGTATTTAGAATATGATTACAAAGTCCAAGCATTACCAAGTCCAAGCAGCAATATTTAAAACATTTAGATATTTTTTTTTTGTAAATTTTGAAATGTTTCTCAAGTTTTGTAAATTCAGTTTTAAGGATAATTTTGAGTATTTCTAAATTTAATCAAAATCGAACAACATTTGCTTTCGCACAGCACTTGCTTACTCGTATATCGTATAAGTACAATATTGCCTTTAGTTTATAGCCTATTTGCAGTACGTTAAACTCTCAAATTGCAGCACAATTTTTCCTAAAAATACTAAGAAGTATTTTATTTAAGATTATCAAACTTAAACTTAAGTTAAGTTGGGATTAAAATTCACATTTAATGCCTGAGTAGACTCATAATTATTGATTTGTCCTGAAAATGTTGTGTTTGTTCTTAACTTAGAAGAACAGAACCTGCATTAAACTTCAGGTTTCGTTCATAAGGAAGAAGAACAGACCCTGTATGAAACTTTAATGCTGGTGTTGGTTTCTTGAATCAGAAATTTTCCTATTTCTATAAAGTTGATACGAGCAGTTGTTGTCGCCTTTTAATGAAAAGAATAAATATTAATTGAAAAATCTTGTAAACGCCTGACATTCAAAAAAATATAAATATGATTTACATTTCTATTACATATAAGTGGGAAAGTAGAGAATATATTTAACGGATGTGAATTGCAATAGGGATAAATATATCTTGCAATGGCTAATAAAATGTACGGTCTATTATTTTTTGGTGAAGAAGGAGGGAAAAATATAAATAAGCAAAAACGACAAAGCTCAATGGCAGTAGACGATATTCCAAAACTAGCCGACTTGACGTATAGTTGGTGCCAGTAGTTTGAAAAAAATTATTTCATTGAAAAGTGGCAACATTATAAAATATATGTTTTAAGTTTCAAGGCGCCACGTTATTTAGTATTTTTATTTGAGCCTTCAAAAATAAACGATCACAGTAAACGGCTTGAGGCCAATCAATGTTAAAACCGACCTAAATTCTACTCTGAGGGAGTTTGTTTCTTCGTCTGCGGCTGTAAAATATTGGGTAGCAGAATTTAAACGAGGCCGTACGAGCTGTCAAGACGAACACCGTAGTGGTCGACACCTCTATTGTGTCCACGCCAGACACGGTAAAGAAAATTCACAAAATGGCATTGGATGATTGTCGGTTGAAGATGCGTGAACTTGCTGAAATGATAGGCATTTCAAAAAGTGCTATACATTGTATATTGACCGAAGATTTGTGGATGGGTGCCGCGCTTGCATTCAATAGAGCAAAAACAGCGTCGGGAAGATGTTTCAGTAGAGTGTTTTGCGTCGATTTATTACCATGGATGAGACATGAATCCACCACTTCACACCGGAGCCAAAGGAATAGTCAAAGCAGTAGACTGCAATGTCAGAATCGGGTCCAAAGAAATCGAAGACGCTTCCATCTGTAGGCAAGGTCATGGCTTCTGTCTTTTTTGGTATGCGCTTGGGATTATTTTTGTAGATTATTCTCAGAAAGAAAAAACCGTCAACGGCGAATATTATGCTAATTTATTGCAGTGTTTAGATGACAAAATTATGGAAAAGGCCGCATTTGGCGCAAAGGAAAGCATTGTTGTTTCAGTTAACACATCCACTATTGCGATGGCCAAAATTAATGTATTGAAGTTCGAATTGTTTCATAAGGTGTGTTATTCGCCAGATTTGCCTTATTCCTCAAACTATTTTCTATTTCCAAATTTGAAAAAATGGTTCGGTGGTAAATGATTTGACAACAATGAAGAGGTGGATTCTGCGGTTGATGGCTAGTTTAAGGAGTTTGCACATTTTAGCTATAAACAGGGTATAGAAGCTATTGAATATCGCTGAAAAAAGTGTGTCGAGCTAAAAGAAGATTATGTTAAAAAATAAAGACAATTTTTGCCCAACTTTTTTGTGTCTTCTTTGTTAGGTCGTCTAGTTTTGGGACCGCAAACGTATCATTGCGTTTGCGTTCCTATTCGGCTTACATTCAATTTGATGGCGTAAAAACGAGTTTCAAAAGTTTTAGAGGACAAAAAAAAATCATTTGGTAAGTTCTGACCCACCTGTAAAAATTGCTAACCAAATTTAACACAGAATGTTGTTCTGCTATGTCAGGAGGGCACATAAAGTCTTTATGTTGTCGTTATCAATTCCGACCACCCAACTGTTTTTAAATTGTATCGTCCTTAGACCAATTTCAAAGTAATTTCTAATGAAAGTTTACGAATTAGTGTTTCGAGAAAAATTACATAAAGAAACTTCTTAAATAGTTTTGTCCTCTCATCCGTACTTGCTACCAACCCAATGAGATAACCTTTAATTTGATTTGCTAAACTGTATTTTCACTTACTTTACGTGGGAATATCCAAATAGTTGACTGCTGAAATTTTGGTTTTGTATCCAAATAATAATCCTAGTTGCTCGTATAGTTGCCAAAATTGCAACAATCCCAGTATTTCGGGTTGACAGTAAAGACACTACGTTCTTTCACTACAATAGTAGTTCAATTGGTAACACTTCAATCACAAAGTAGTTATTTATTAACTTGTATTTATCATATATATTTTATTATTTATCTCACATCGTATTCTCTCAGCATTTGTTATTTGCTGGAATTCACTTTTCACTTTGAAACAAAATTTTGTTGTTGTTGTTGTTTTTAATTTCACATATCAATTGGTAAATGTATTCAATAGTTCGCTTCACTAAAGGTGTTGTGACCTCATAAACACTCATAAAATCATAAGGTTTTTGTATTAAACAGAAAAAAAAAACAACACGATGTCGTCGATTTATTTGTTTTATTTGCAATCAGCTTTTGTACGACGGCATTAATTAGGATATTTATGCGAATTTCTAAGTGTAATTTTGTAATTTATTTATACGTTAATATTTGTATTTGTATTCTCACTATTGAATTTTTAAACTATAAAAAAAACTGTTTTGTTATGTATTTATTTATGTAACACTTAATTTTTTCGAGAGCAAAGCAGTCCACTTCAAAAATTTAATTTAATGCAATAATATAAGGATTTAAAATTTAAATTTGTTTTTAATACATTACAATATTTTAATGCAATTTTTTTCTTTTTTTTGCCAAAATTCAACGGTTTTAAAGAAGTTTTAATTTTTTGTTTATATTATTTTTTTTTTATTATTTCTTTAACTTTTTCGCATTTTGTTAGAACATTTATTTACATTCACCTTTTGTTATTTCTGTTTTGACTTTGATATTGTCGTTATCGTAAATTCACTTTATTTATTACCGTTATAAACGATTTTCTTGAATTTTCATATTCACTCTCCCATTTGTAATCCAATTTTCTAGGGCTAGGCAACCGCTGTATTTGATAGCCGCTTGGGTACTGGCGCCTTAACGTATATGAACTGCTTCGTTTACGAGTTAGCGGTTCATATATATTTTTGTTTATTTTGAAACAAGTGTTATCAACAAGTTCGCATCGAACGTGTTTGAGGCATTCTCGTGTATTTGGCTTTGCCGTCAGTGATGCCAAGTAACTGTTTGCTATAATAGAATATTTTCACAACAGTGTTCTAGAGAAAAACACTCTGTTTATCACAACATTTTGTTCGCGATTGTTCCATGGAAAATACAAAATGTGTGGAAAAAATACGCATGTGCATAGCAAAGAATACCTTCAATAAGATCGAAAAATGAATTCGTACTGTGAAATTATGGATTGATAATTTGAAAGTATATTTTTACGCTGGTTATTATAATTTGATAAAAAGGTCTTATAATTTTTCGCATTGGTTCTCTTGAAGATAAATGTTCATATAAACAAATTTATTTTTATAATGATTTTGCTCAAAAAATCTTTTGTATTTTTTGCAGAAAACTTCACAGGTTTTGCGACACCAGCAAACGTGTGTTTTCTATAAATTTAAAACTACGCATATACATATAGATAGTAAACCTTATAATATTTTAGATATTACATTTACATTTACTTATTACATTTAGAAAAAAATGCCTTCCGTCGAATATTGCTAGCAATACAATTTTGCTTCAATTCAGTTGCAAAATTTGTCTGGCATTCTAATGAGAATAGGAGAAATGAATAGAACTTGGAAAAATAAAAGGACAATTACAGTTGACGTTCAATAGTAAGAAATGCTTTTCAATGCAAATGTCCAATAAAAATTGTAAAATATCGCATTAGCGGTTCTAAGGCGCGACCAAGGCCACGTTTTCCTTTCCAATATTTTTGATATTGTAAACTTAAATAAGAATTTAAATAGAAATAAGAATCAGTAATTCATATTCTAAACAGTAAATTAATTCATACGTTTATTTATGTTTTATCTGAAACGGAATCAGAAACTTACAGAAAACTTTCGTTTCTGTACCGAAACATAATGAAATATATATTTTGATTTGCTAACTTAAAACGAAGGTATCGTTTTATGCATTTTCGTTTCTTAGTCTGAATCAGAACTGAAACTAAACGCAGTTTCATTTCTTAGTCTAAATCAGAACTGAAACTAAATGTAGTTTTGTTTCTTGGCAGAGGAAGAAACCGATCAGCAAACTGCAAAAGGTAGAAATGCATAAAATTATTTATTTTCTGAATGTACGATAAAAGGCTCTCAAAACTACTTAAAAATGTTGTATTTTGTTTAGGAATTGAAAAACGTTAAATGAAATACGATGGCGGTCTCAAAACTAGCCGACCTAAAAAAGAAAAAAAAAAATAATTGAAAACAAATTTTCTTTATTTTTCAACATAATCTTCTTTTAGCTTAATGCACCTTTTCCAGCGATATTCCTGTTTACAGTAAGAACTGTTAAATTCCTCAAAATAGTCAACAACCGCCGACTCCACCTCTTCATCGTTGGTAAATCTTTTACCACTGAGCCATTTTTTCAAGTTTGTTTATAAATAAAAGTCCGAAGGGACTAAATCTGGCGAATAAGGCGCGTAATAAAGCGGTTCGAACTTTAATTCATTAATTTTGGTCATCACAATAGTGGATGTGTGAACTGAAAACAATACTTTCTTCGCCAAATGCCGTCTTTCCTCTCATCATCTAATTTCATCACCTAAACGCTGCAATAAATTAGAATAATATCCTCCGTTAATCCTTTTTATTTTTCCTTTCTGAAGATAATCAATAAAAATAATCCCATACGCATCCTAAAGAAACAGCCGCCATAACCTTGCCCGCATAGCCTTCGTTTTCTTTGGACACGATTTTACCATTCCAGTACACTGCTTTGACTGTTCCTTTGTCTCAGGCGTGAGTGTAGCATCCATGTTTCATCCATGGTTATAAATCGAGGCAAAAATTCGCCTTTATTGTGGTGAAACATCGCCAAAAACTCTACTGAAATATCTTCACGACGTTGTTTTTGATTTATTGAAAGCTAGCGCGGCAACTATTTTGCGCACAGCTTTCTTATCTTCAAATCTCCGGTCAATACACGATGTATAGCACTTTTTGAAATGCCTATCATTTCAGCTAACTCACGTACATTCAGCCGACAATCATCCAATGCCATTTTGTGAATTTTCTTTACCGTGTGTGTGGTGGACATCTCAATTGGTTGACCACTACGGTGTTCGTCTTGGCAGCTTGTACGGCCTCGTTTAAATTCTACTACCCAATGTCGATGGGCTTCTTCCTTGTAAGCGCAGGAGTAGAGTCCCCCATCTAGTAGAATCTAGCTCGACTTTAATACTGATTGGACTGAGACCTTTCAAATGGAAATATTGAATTACATAACAGTGATTAATTTTTTCCATGTTTACAAATTCACTGACATCGCTTAATTTCGATGGCTCAAACGTAAATACTACCCAATATGGCGCCTTGAAACTTAAAACATATTTTAATAAGGTCGCCACTTTGGACCAAAATAATTTTTTTCGAACTATTGGTACCATTTGTACGTCAGGACGGTTAATTCTGGGACCACCCTCTTACAGACAAAAGGTTTTATAAACTGAATCTCAATCAAAATTGTTTCTAATATCGTTTTGGGTGTGAGATCAGTCAAAATAGCTTGTAATTTGGTTTTGGATGTATTGAAACAGAAACGAAATTCAATAGAATTTCGATTCGGTTGCTGGAGTTAGAACAAAAGTCGTATATTTTTGATTTAGATTCTAGAAATTGAAACTAATCAAATATATTTTAGAATTTAAGTTCGTTTCCTTGATGGCCCTTGATTAGCTAAAATCTGTGGTCACAACCCATAACTTTGCTACAGATTCCAAGGAAACGAATTTCTTTACTTAGTTGTTAACAAAAAATAGTTGTTTATTCTCGCAATCAAAAGATATTATCGAAAAAGACACTTAGGCTCTTATGAATTGTTGAACGAAAGCTATTAGGTTTTTTAGGATTAATTGCCTTCCTAGAAAAGGTATAAACATGAAAAATTTAGAGCAAATAAATTTAGATACGCTGAATACGATGGTGCTAATAACTCAATTGTGTCCTAATTCGAGTTAGGCTGTTACGGGTTGTGACCACAGAAATAACGAGGAAGATGAAGAAGGATGACCTAGATCAATTGATAACAGGCCCATGCTTGTTTATGTGAAAATTCTAGGTAGGTTTGGATGAACGATTACGTTATATGATGCGTAAGATGTAAATTGGTTTTGAAAATTGGTTAGAAAATTTGACATATTTTGTCGCTTGCAATACTCCTCAAAATTCGAACATTTTACATATCAAATGTTTTATTACTACGCAATGCCCAGCAGTGAAAGGAGGGGGACAAAAATTAAATTAATGTTCTTCCCAATGTCTTCTTCTACTTCGACCACTTTTTCAGCTGACATAGATAACGTCCTCGGAACCTTTAAAGAACTGAGAACAGTTTAGGCTGTTATTTGAACTAAGACTAGTAGATCCTTCTTTTTGTTCCATTGGATAGTGAGGGGGCGTAAACCATAAAATTAACAGTTCAATTTGAAACTTTACTGCGGTCGGATGCAAGCGAAAGGATTGCTCCTTTCAAAATTAAGGAAATTGGTAGGCGATCTTATTCTATTTGGCGTCTCTTCAAAATAGTGATAGTGAAAATAGTACGTACTTGTTATATTACAATTAAAGAGTGCATTCATTACATGAAATATTCCAAAGTTATCTGGTAAATCGGCGTTCAAATAAAATTCTTCTATTTCCTGCAATCCCAGAAATTCCTTCTAAATAAGTTGTTTTTACCTGAAAATTTCAATAAGTTGGCTTATTTATACAATTAACGACAAAACAAGTGAACAGGCCGAATATTACGTGAACGAGATAATTGGGATTGTCGGAAAATTTCCTCCTCTCATGTATAAAATATTGGTTTAATATGTTTCTCCAATGGAATATCCTTATTTATACAATCAACGACAAAACAAGTAAACAGTCGCAAACTTTACGGTTGCCAAAAAAATTTGACTGTGCCGAATATTACGTGAACGAGATAAGTAAGATTGTCGGAAAATTTCCTTCCCTCATGTATAATATATCGGTTTAATTTGTTTCTCCAATAGAATATCCTGTGACATATATTCTCGTATATTTCACATCTACTTATTCGACTAAATCTCCATTGAAATAATTTTTAAGTATTTTGAACAGCCACATTTAGAGCATCCAAAGTTAGAGCGGCGCCAAAAGTGGAATAGTTCCTTACTGTATTTATCAACTTTCTTCGCATGTTAGCTTCAATTAATGAATGAATGATAATGAATTTGGGTTAGTGGAACTTTTCTTTCGAAAAAATTAACCTGCTTCCATTCATTAAGCAAATGATTTAAATTCAAATTTTTACACGTTGCTCAAAAATGTCGAAAACCTGGTTGGTAAAACTGGATATTTTTATATATTGTGGAGAAATAAATTACAAAATTCTTTTTTTAGAGTTGTCTTGAAGAAGAAAACGCCTAAATTTCATACTGTCGACAATCCAAACCCTGAAATGACATGTTGTAAGTTGTTGGCAGTCGAACCACAAACATGAATGTTTTCAATGGTTGGTAGAAAAAAAAGTTCTTTGTCCTTTCTTACAACACATTCGGGCGCTCGTCAAAACATTCATTCATTATTTATCCATTGGTGGTGAGTGGGATCACAACAGCGTTTTGCTTCCTTAAAGACATGACATTTGGACAGAAGACTACGGACTACGGACGGCGATATCACTCACAGCAGGCACACAACCGCGTACCACCCATTTCATTCATTCATTATACTTCCGCAGCAGCGCAATATCGCATCAAGTTGTGGCGTAATTTGCAACAGTTGCTGACCGCTAACGCATTTAGGAGAAGATTTATAATTAAATTTTAGTTTAGATAAGTGTTGTTTATACGCGCGGTGGAATGAATATTGGCTATGGTTAGCTTAATGGATGAATTAGCATTGCAAATTGAGTATGAGAAGTCAGATAAATTTTGGCATCGGAACACTTTGATTAAGATAATGAATGTAATTAAACAAATTTAGGTCAACCATTGTGTTGTAAGATAATCATGTAATTAATAGATGTATCGATGATACAAAAGCTCGCATTCACACGCTTTCAGATGTAAGTGAAATATCGTGCAGTAGGATACCCCGCCTAAAGAAATTTGTTGTTTATTTTAAAGTCCCTTTAAATCGTAAATCATAAACAGAAAGTTATACAACAAATTAACACTTTTTTCTAATGACATTTAAAAAAGAATTCAACTCACTTGTGACGGTTCGTTACTGTAGTTTGCTCTAAAAATTTATTTTTCTGAGAAATCACTTTTTACTCTTTTCTTTTAGCGTTTTCTTCTTTGGAAAAAAATTCAACTTTTTTCTACGCTATGGCCGAAAAATAAACTTTTTTTATGACAATTTGTTGAAATTGAGTTTTCACAATTTGACAGTTTTTTTCTGGAATTGTGTCCTTTAACAGTGCAAATTTTGTAGTGTAGAATTTTTGTCCTCTAATAAATCATATGGATGGAAATGTTTTTCTCAAAAATTCGCAGAATTTTAGTTTCTTTGTTTATTTTATTTTACACTGTTTCGTATGTTTAAATTATATGTGCTTAAAGTTTGTATAAAGATTACAAAAATGATCTCAAAGGTTTAAAAACAAGTAATTTGTGAATGGCGACTCCCTCTTTTTATATGTTCACCAGAAGTGATGAAAGTATACACAATTTTATAGGGACGAAAATGTAACGTCCAGAAAGAAGCATCGATTAAGCGGTGTCCGTCTATCAGGCTGGATGGATGATTACCTGACTGACAGACAGACACAATAACAGTTGTAAATCTTTATTAAGCCTCTTAAAACTTGGCAGAGCCAAATATGTTTGCAGATCGTAGCCGAAGATTTGAAATGGGCTATATCGATCCACCTTCTTCTTACCTTCCGTGCAAATTGGCCAATTTTCTCAAATTGAGTTTTTCCCCTGTAATTCCTAACTTATAGTTTGTAGCAACCTAAGTTTCTACCCGTTGAATTGCTTTGCTATATTGGAAAGAATTAACCGATCAACCACGCCCTTCCTAAAATATTTAATATACATACATGACCGATTTGATACATACATATGTCCTTACGTTCATGTCTTTAATTCAACTGCACTTAATTCGTTCAGAGTTCGCTAAACTGAAATCTAAGAATGAAGATGGAGACATTGCCATACTCCTTTTTGTGCCTCCCAAGCAAATTGTTAAGCTTTCCGAAATTCAAAATGTTGACTTAACGTCAGCGACCCATATTGATTATTGCATTAATTTATACTGCCTGATACAACTTGAGGAAAAGCGATTACCATACAATTAACCAACTTAACTCATATAGTCTTAGCCAAATATCTTACATGCTGTTGCACTGAACTCAGCCGAATTTGCAAATGTTGTGAGTTTGGTGATCTAAGTTCTGAAAATGAAAATGGACAGCATTACCACACCGGCATTTAATTTTTCCTCTGTAATCTCTAATTGTAGTCTGCAGTTATTTGCATTTTTTGACAATTATATATCATTATAAAGATTGGTAGAATGTGAAAAAATCAACCGGATAACTCTATCTTTCTTGTACCTGCCATTCAGGTTGTCTAACCGAACCCAAATACGAGGTGTGATAAAAAAAAGGGTTTTTTTTTTCAAATTTCGTGAGTTAGGTATGTTAGATTTTCGCTTTTTTTCTGTTATGTTGGTACACATGTCTATTATATATGTTGACAATATCAGCCATTTTGTATTGTCAGTTTGTTTTTGACATATAAAAAGGTTAGTCGTGTTTTGATGTGCTCTTCGATTTTTTACAATTCGAAAAAATGATCGATCAAAGTAACTGTATTAAGTTTTGTGTAAAAAATTAAATTAAATGTGCAAGGACATTTGGAATGTTGACTGTGGCGTTTGGCGAGTCTACACCAGTTCAATTGTGATATAACTTATTTAAGGAAGGCCGAGAAGATGTCAATGACGATGCTCGTCCTGGTCGCCCGAGCACTTCAACAACCGATGAAAACATTGAAGCAGTGAAAATAAATGGTTTTGGATAATCGTCGAATCACTATTAGAGAGGTTGCTGATGATGTTGGCATATCGTTCGGCTCATGCCAATCAATTTTTACGAATGTTTTAGGCATGAAACGTGCGGCAGCGAAGATTGTTCCAAAATTGCTAAATTTTGAGCAAAAACAACGTCGCATGGACATCGCTCAAGAGCTGTTGAACGTCGTCAACGACGATCCAGATTTCCTCGAAAAGGTCATAACTGGCGACGAATCATGGGTGTATGGCTATGACATCGAATCCAAAGCTCAATCATTCCAATGGAAGCGTCCAGAAGAGCCAAGACCGAAAAAAGCACGTCAAGTTCGGTCAAATGTGAAGGTTTTGCTCACTATTTTCTTCTATTGCAATGGCGTGGTGCATCATATATTCTTGCCACAAGGTCGTACGGTCATAAAGGAATACCACTTTGGAGTTATGCACCGTTTGTGTGAAGCAATTCGTCAGAAACGCACAGAATTGTGGAAAAACCAATCATGGATTTTGCACCATGATAACGCACCAGCTCACACATCGATGCTTGTGCGTGAGTTTTGGGCCAGAAACAAAACCGCAATAATGCCTCAACTACCGTATTCAACAGACTTCGCTGACTTTTTCCTCTTCCCAAAACTGAAGACACCGATAAAAGGAAAGTGTTTTGCTACGATTGAGGAGATAAAAGAAAAATCGAAACAGGAGCTGTTGGCGATACCAAAAAGCGCGGTTTAGAAGTGTTTCGAGGATTAAAAGAAACGCTGGCACAAGTGTATTATATGTGAGGGGGACCACTTAAAAGGAAATAAAATAGAAATTGATGAATAAATAAATACTTTTTGGAAAAACTTGAAAATAACGGTTATTTTTTAATCACACCTACTTATACTCATTTCAGTTTTACTAAGTTTTTATTAACTGATGCGTTTACCTCATATAAAAATTTATCGAATTTGTAAAAATGGTCTCTATACAATTTCTTAGCGTAAGTTATAATTAGCCTATAATAATTAATTTTAGTATGATATAAATTTGTTTTTTTTTTTTGCATTAAATCACGGAATTTGTTGAAAGCAACCTAATACACCCCATCGGGCACTGTGCACCAATACAAATGGGTGTCGTGAGAATATAAAAGTGAGTTCTCCCGACTATGTACAGGTTTAAGATGTAATTCCGTCACTCTTAGTCAGGTGAGATAAACAACCTTTCTTATCATGAGTGTTTTACAGCAAGCACAAAAAAGTCTTAGCCATTTAGTGTGTTCAAAATCGCCGGTCTGGCAAGGCTGTCAGCTATTAAATAACTGTCTTCTAAAGTGTTATTTATTTAGTAAAAGGTTTGTCATTTACGAACATGGGTCGCAAACGAAAAACGCGTTAAAATAGTTAAAACATATTACAAAAGTGGTGATTCAAATGTGGGCTTTTAATCGAACAATATTTTTTTAACTATGAAACTCAATTCTCTCTCAAAATTTGCGCATATAGGGTTCGAAAGTGATTGTGAAAAAGCCATCTTTGAAATGTGACTGTTTGGTGCGCATTATGATCTGGAGGTGTATTTTTTCGAAAACTACCTCAAAAGATTTCACTGCTGCAACCAATACAGAGGCAATCATTTAAATGACTGCAGTATATTTTGTACATGATGGCAAGGTCCAACCATTATAATAAAATAAAAGTTTCATCGAAATCATAGTTTTATGTATGTTTTATTTAACTCTACTTTTGAAAACAAAAAATGTATTAACCAGTCCATCGCCGAAATGAAATCTAATTCCAAAATAATTTTGATTTGCTTCAGTTATTGACATGTGATATCGAATTATCCACAATTTTGTGTTCATAAATTGTTAAAAACGATGGCGTCGTTGAAAGGGTGTTTTCAAAAACAATGTTATAATTTTCATTCAAAATTTCTTCACACTGGCTCAAGCAAAAACAGTAGTTTTGTGTCAACCCTATAAAAATAAAAACAAAAGTAAATGTTCTCTTCAAAGATGAACACAAAGTTGTTTGTTTGTTTCACGAACGAATTGAGTAATTCGTTTTATGGACACCGTTTACAGCCAGTGTGTTTCGGTTTCAAACATCCAAAACGAAACTGCAGAAAAAAAGTGTTGATTCATACTCCCTAAGCGAACTTAGAAACCGTTTTGATTGTGTTCCAAGTTGTGAAACGTTTTGTTTGTGTTTCGTTTGAAAATTTTCAATCACAAAGCAGACAAAACTTTGAAATGGCTGTTAAAATTTCTGAAGCATTGGTTTTGAAAATTCAAAAACAAAAAAATTATTTGAAGCATCCATCCATGTCTGTTTGTCTGTTAAAAGTTGAAAATGCAGTTGTGATTCAGTTTAAGAACCAAAACATCTGTTTGACTTGACAGAGATGCCAGATCAATATATGTAGGTTTCCACTTTTGTTTCAGGTAAGAATGGAATCAATGTTTGGCGATAATGTTTGCTTTGAATATGAATTAGAAAATATTTCTAATGTGCTTTTAAGTAAATGTACAATATCAATTTAGGTATGAAACCGCTTTTTGGGGAAGGTCGATTGTCTAAAACAATTTTCTAAATGGGAGTTCAAGAAAGGAGAAATATTTTAAAAATTTCGTGGAATTAATTCATAAAGGTTGCTTTCTTAGAAGAACTTTTTAAGACCATCGAAATTCACATCTATTTCTTCTAAGACCCTATCTTTTGAAGGTTACCTTTTTCTATGAAACATAATTTTGAGATTTCAAACTAATAATAATCGTTGGCGCCGTATCCGGAGAATTCCGAGATGCAGCCAACAGGACTTCAGTTCATTTTATTCTTTCCACTTGTCACACTGTGTATTGTCTAAGCACTGTTTCCTCACCACGTTCCTTTTGTAAATTGGAGACTCCAAAGGTGCAAACCGCCATCTTGTATTCTTTATTTCGTGGGTCAGCCTGTATGGTTACGGCCCCGGCTGGCTTGGACTTTTGACAAGCCTGTAGTGATAGATTCATATTTCGTCCATTCACATACGAGTACAGCGTCATGAAATTCTTTTTTTTTACTTTTGAACTGCTGCAAAGAGCCCTCAAAATCAGTAACTCGTTGATACTTTTATTTCGCAGTTAGTAAACGTGGTATCCATTTGGAAAACAGTTTTTATGATTGCATTTTTATGCCACAACATTGCCTTCTGATATCCTTAAGATGTCAGTCATCTCCTACATCTTCACTTTTTGGTTATAGAGAATAATTTTGAGGCTTTTTTGATGCTTTTTGGTAAAGCCACCTCTTTTTAAGAGTAACAATCTGTCAATGGTATTTTGACGAAGAATAAAATTTCAAGCCGTCGCCGACATGAACGTCTTTTCTTCTCAATCAAAAATTAATGTCAAGCCAACATTCGATATTCGGTACTTCATTGTTTGCAGAAACGTGAAAGCAGCACCACTTAAATCACTCAAACGGCAATGATTGAAATGACAGGACGATTTTACAATGATCGTCTGAAAGTTGACACTTTTTAAAAATAATATTGAGACCTTGAGACTTAGTGTCCGTTGTGTTATGTATTAAATATTACCAAATTTCAATGAAGACCGTGTTTTTTGGAAGAGACAAACTTAAGTTTGGATAGTGCTGGATTTATGCGTTTGAATATGAAAATATGAGTGTAGTATTATAAAAAGAATTCTATTATTTTTTTTTATGACAGTGAAGACTGTATTTATCTTTCCTAGAATTATCCGACTTAGGTAAAATATTCATCTTTCTGTTCGATAGCTTATTGCTAACTGCATTATGTCTAACTCATCTTGTCTCGAGGAGCTTGGTCCTTCCAATTATGTTTTGGGACGTCCATCGTGTTCATTGTCGAAGACTTTTCATGCTGTTTGGAACCATCTGGGATTTTAAATTATAGCTCAGTATTAGTGATCTTTCTGTATTTATATTGCTGAAAACAAATTTAAAATATGCAAGCTGCAAACTTTATAATCTACGGCATTTACGTCAATTTGGCTCGCCTCGGTGCTTTGACCAGGTTTTACCATTATTACCATTGTGGTTTCCCGTATCTTGGATTTTTAGGGTAGTTTACAGTTTTCCACTTTTCCACACTTTTAATATCAGTCATACTTTAAGTATTTAATTATTTACATTTATTTTTGTACCACCGTCACCATTGATTGAAATAGTGATTAAAATATAATCCTATGTTTTGTTTGTTTTTGTTTCAGTTCGTTTGCAATTCACTACACAAAATTTTTAAATGTAATCCATTTTCTATTTATCTATTCAACAAGAAAATCTAATTGTGTCCTTTGCTCATTTTAAATAGAGGAAGGAAATGCAAATTGGTTTTGGTAATTGCATACATTCAAGCAGTTTATATGCAAAAATACTATAGCATACCTTAGGGATGTATTAATTTAATCACTTGTAGCCAGTTTGTTGTCATTTTCTAAACACATTGTGAGTTTTATTTAAACAATCACGCTGTCGGCTATGCATAATTTATGTTCAATCTACAAAATATAAATTTATCTTTATTTAAGCTCTAAACTGTTGTTGCCAACATTACTTTAATCTATCAAAGACAAAAAAAAGTATGGACTAGTAACGAAGTTCGTTTAAGTAGGCGGTTTGAAACATACCTTCGCAGCAGTGGCTGATGCTGCATTTAAATGCTTAAGATATTGATTAATAATTACCAAATCCAATCAAAAATGTTGTTATTAAAGACACTGTACTGTAATAATCTGTATGCCGAAAGCGCCATCTACATTTATTTCTCGCTCACTTTAACATTATGACAAACTACGTCCATTCTATTTAACAGATCTATTGATGTTGCTGTTCACTTTACAATCTATGCTCAACTAATTAAAATAGATAGAAAATGATTTCTAGGACGGAAATCAAAACCATTTTCAAAATGCGCTCCCAGTAAGGATTCCTATAAAAGAATTTTGTTCTCCGATAACTTCTTTTGCTGGACAGCATCAGCACCGTAATTAATTCTAGTGAAAAATAGTTATGCGTTTATATTATATTTATTCTCTCTGTTCTGTGCTAAAATACGATTTGCACAATGTAATTGATAGCTGTGTTATATTCGATATTATAGCAGAAACTGATGCTTTATATTCAAGTCGTTATCGTTAGTAATTATTTATTCAGTCGCTATAATACTCAAGTACGTTTGTGTGGATACGAGGGGGGCTATTTAAGGTATGATAAAGTCATGTAATAATAAATGTTTATCATTGAAAGGCCACTAAATGTCTTTGAAGTAAGTCTCGAAGCTCTCCGAATGAGGTGATCTCAAAGTAAGCTAATTTTATGTGCACAAAAAAAAAAGAAAGAAGTCATTGTGAGCCATACTGGCACCGTACAGTGAATTCGAAGTTTTGCTCTAAAGTCTTGTTGTTTAAGCCGATTTGTGAGAGCTCGCATTGTTCCGGTTGGGATTAACCCGTGTTCTGCGGTTGCTTTCCCTTATTTCTCCAAAAAATTCTTAGAGAGAAATGATGATGATGAGGCATTGCTCTAATATCCGGCTTTCTAATAAAGCCACCATCGAATTGCATCGTAAGAAAATCTACTTTATTCGATTTGGTTCGTATTGAATCCAAGCAATCGACTGGCGTTTATCATCGGGCTCGTACACATAGATTAATGTTTCGTTGTCTGCCGTGATTAGATCAAATTTTTATAACATTTTTTCTTAATAATTAAATTCGGAAAACCAACCGGTCTAAATAAACCTCCAGATCATATGCCACAGTATTTTGTTGGGATGTTATGAGTAATTTTGGTGCCGGTAATTTTGATGCCAAAAATACACCACGCTCTGAAAGGCCAGTTGTCGAAAATGTCGATAAAGTAATGAAAATAATCAAGTTTAACCATCATGTTTGCGCTGTTTTAACTGAATAAGGTTGGGCACAAAAAGGAGCTCCATGTATGAGAGCCACACGAGTTAACAAAAAACCCCCCATTTACCGAATCGCTACAAAATCGGTCGATTTTGGGACTAGTGATGAAAAGTACGACATCGTCGAGCGACTGGAATAGACATCCTTATCTATTATATGCCGCCCGTAGAAAATAATTTCAAGCGCTTCGATTTTCTGCGTTTGTTCTCCAATTCGTCACACTCAGCTTCGACAGTATTTCAAAAGTCTGGTCCTTCCAACGGAGTTTCGGTTGCCCTCTTCTGCGCCGTCCATCGAGTTCGTTGTCGAAAACTTTCCGTGCCGGAGCATTTGGAGCTCTATGTATGGGAGGCACACGAGTTAACAAAAAAAAAAACCATTTACCGAATTTCCACCTGCGAATCGCTGCTGAATCGCAACAAAATTGGCCGATTTTGTGACTAGTTATGAAAAGTACGACATTGTCGAGCGACTGGAATAGACATCCTAATCTATTATACGCCGCCCATAGAAAATAATTTCAAGAGCTTCGATCTTCGGCGTTTCTCCTCCAATTCGTCACACCCAACTTCGACAGTATTTCAAAAGCCTAGTCCTTCCAACAGAGTTTTGATCCCTTCTGCTGGGCCGTCCATTGAGTTCGTTGTCGAAAGCTTTTCCTGCCGGAGCATCTGGGTCCATCCGCACAACATGACCCAGCCAACGCAATCGCTGTATATTAGTGCGTTTAACCACGTCAATGTCGGCATATAGCTCATAAAACTCATTGATACTCTCCGTTAACGATGATAAGTCCATATATTTTCCGGAGTATTTTCCTCTCGTAAACTGCCAGTACTGATTAGAGCGAAGACGTTCGTGGTAAAATAACGGTGACCCAGCGCGAACCAGGCTAATTGAATTTGTAATGTTTTTGATTAAGAGATTAATCCAGCTTGATTCTCTGGCGGTTTTGTTGTGATGCAACTTTGTAGAGAGATAGTGGACTGCATAGGTATATGGGATTGGTTTGGAATTTATTAGTTAAAGGCCAATTCTTACGTGCCGGGCAGTAAATTCTGGGCTAAAGAATTGGCGGTTTTAAAATAATTGCATAATTTCTCGGAGGTGAGAAATTATACAATTAAATTTAAGATTTAATATACATATATAATATATAAAAAGAGGGAGAGAGGGAAAAAATGTAAATGAATTAGAGTTAATTCAATATATTTATTTCTAGGGACTGAGATGTTCACCGTACAAGTTGTGCTGCAAAAGTGGCTAATTTTGAATCATCAATTTGCTGGTAATATTTTCTTCATACTTCATATTTTCTTCAGCTTTTAATAATTCAGAATAATCGTTGTTTATTCCTTTGTTTGATAATTAATTTGTACATTAGATTAGTTTTTGGATTACTTAAATAAGAGATACGAATAATTCATTTCATCTATAAAATTCAAAATTAATTCATTAAATTTAAAAGTAAGAATAAATTTGTAGGTTTACACAGAATTGAATTGGTTAGGAATAGTTTTCTATCTGTTTGGTGGGTTTGACAGGGAATCGCCTACTATTAGCTGCATCTTTAATGACAAACTCTTAATTCGGACCTATATTGTTAACAATTGGACCGTCTGAAAGAAAAAGTTTTCCAGAAATGTTGCAACCAGGCAACGTCGGGCCTCACTTATTTGTGTGGCATATTTGAAATAACACGGGTCATTCCAACTATACTAAACAAAGCCTTCAATGTCAAGCAAATATAATTAATTTTTTATACTACTCTTCGTGTGTTGGAACAATTTCCATAAGCTGTGCAATTCCTACACAATGCTGAACACCAATATCGATTTTTTGTGAGTCTGGAAAGAAAAGTTCATAGTTGTAATCTGAACTACTTCTATTACACTTTGTTTACATAAGAACTTTGCACACTAAACTTTTAGTTTTCCTCGGTAATTTCCTGGTGAAATTCGTAATTATGCAGAAAGAAGTATTTTAAAATAAAAAGCGTACAGAAAATGAAAAATAAAAGTTGCCATCTTTTTCAAATGTTGAAAATTTCAGGCTTTCTGCGTTTATTTTTCGTCTTGAAATCCTAGACATTTCATTTCTTTACACGCAAAAGATGCTTGGAGTGTATGGATCCTAGGTTCGGCAGCTAATTTCTTAAGGATAAGTGTGCAAAGCATATCTTCTAATCTCAAAAAGTGTTGCAAGCAATGACCGAAAACACGAAGGCGGTCCTAAAACTAGCCGATCTAACAAAGAAAACACAAAAAAGTTAGGAAACATTTTCTATATTTTTCAACGTAATGCCATTTTAGCTCGATACAGTTTTTCCAGCGATATTCAATAGCTTCTATATCTTGTTTATAGTACGAACTGTCAAACTCCTTCAAATAGTCTTCAACCGCATATTTCACCTCTTCATTGTTAGCAAATCTTTTACCACCCAGCCATTTTTTCAAGTTTGGAAATAGAAAATGGTCTGAGGGAGCTAAATCTGGCGAACAAGGTGCGTGGTGAGGCAATTCCAGCTCTAATTCATTAATTTTGGCCATCGCGATAGTGAATGTGTGAATTGGAAGCATTGTCTTGATGAAATATCACTTTTTTCGCCAAATGTAGTTTTTTTGTCCATAATTTCTTAAATTTGCTTAAAATTCGCAGTTGATGGTTTTCCTTTCTGAAGATAATCAATAAAAATAATGCCAGGCGCATCCTGGCAAGACGCCATGGACTTGCCTGTAGATTGTACCGTCTTCGTCTTTTATGGACATGTTTCTCCTATTCCAGCCCACTGCTTTGACTGTTCGTTTGTCTCAGATGCGAAATGGTTGGCCCATATCCCATCCATGGGTTTAAATCGTCGCACAAATTTGGTTTTATTACGGTGAAATATTGCCAAACACTCTACCAAAATATCGACGCTGTTTTTGCTCTATAGAAAGCAAACGTAACAACCATTTTGCACGCAGCTTTTTCGTCTTCAAATCTTCGGTCAATATACGATGTATAGCACTTTTTGAAATGCTTATTCCAGATAGCTTACGCACTTTCGGCCGCCGGTCATCCAATACCATTTTGTGGATTTTCTTTAACGTGTCTGGTGTGGACATCTCAATTGGTTGGTTCGTCTTGGCAGCTTGTACGACCTGGTTTAAACTCGGCTACCCAATATTTTACAGTCGTAAACGAAGGAGCAGAGTCCCCCATCTAGTAGAATCTGGTTCGAATCGTCGTACAAATTTGGTTTTATTACAGTGAAAGATTGCCAAACACTCTACCAAAATATCTTCACGACGCTGTTTTTGCTCTGTAGAAAGCAAACGTAACAACCATTTTGCGCGCAGCTTTTTCGTCTTCAAATCTTCGGTCAATATACGATGTATAGCTCTTTTTGAAATGCTTATTCCAGATAGCTTACGCACTTTCGGCCGCCGGTCATCCAATACCATTTTGTGGATTTTCTTTAACGTGTCTGGTGTAGACCCTCAATTGGTTGGTTCATCTTGGCAGCTTGCACGGCCTCGTTTAAACTCGGCTAAACTCGGCAGAGTCCCCCATCTAGTAGAATCTGATTGATTGGACTGCGTGAGACCTTTCAAATGGAAATATTGAATTATATAACGGTGACCAATTTTTTCATTGCTTCCAAATTCACTGAGATCGTTTTGATGGCTTAAATAAAAATACTACACAACGTGGCGCCTTGAAACTTAAAGCATATCTTTTATATGTTGCCACTTTAAACCAATTTTAACCAAACGAAATACTCAAGCCAACAAATTGAGGAAGTTAGGGGGTGTTTGTCTTTGCCTTTGCGTAATCTTAAAGCCAAGAACATTATATTTGGTACAAAAAAGTCATTTCAAAAGCTTCCTCACAGTTAACTCCATCGTTTGCTTTCAACAAATAAGCAAAAAATCTCAACTTGTCGCTGGGGAATGTGAAGGAAAACTTGGCGTGGAAATTCATACTCACTCAGATTCGTTGTGCACGTGTAAAATGTGTGAGCGGCAAACGAGCAATTCGCGTGCTCAACAAATATTTGGATTAAATTTAGAACAATTTCCCAATTTACTAAAGCAAAATACTTTTATTTATAGTCTTTAAGTTTTCTGTAATGCATCAGAAAATGTAAGTCTTATAGTCTGCTTCCGTAAAACGTTTTAAATGGTAGATGAATGAACGAATCGTCAATGAACGAAAGCGTTGTTAACAAGGATTTTATATAACGTATGAAAGTTTTCGTCAACTATCAAAGTTTTCAAAAAGCAATGTAACCATTATATGTATATCTTTTAAACGTTTCTTCATATCGATTCGCATAAAGATAATAGTTTGTGGTAGTTCGACTCAATAAAGATAAAACCTCTTCAAAA
>JAHXMU010000565.1:662398-693080 GCA_019455685.1 Philornis downsi
AATAGTTTGTGGTAGTTCGACTCAATAAAGATAAAACCTCTTCAAAACAAAAATATATTTGAATTACAAAGGCGGACAGAAATAATTGATCGTTTGCGTCGAAACGAGTTGAGTGATTCGGAATGATATGGAAACGGGGTGTTAGGTTGAGTTTTATTTTTGTTTGATTTCAAAAAACTCATTGATAGATTTTTATTTTTGATTTTTATTTCAAATCTTATTTACTTTTTAAGAGTTGATTTGTAAAATTTCAAGCTTGTGTCGTAAAATGTTGGTCTGCGTAATCAATTTGGCCGTATGCATAAGATATCAAAGAAAAAGTCTTGAGTAAGCGTTAATGAATGGCAGGAAGAATACAAATCAAAAATAATTGTTGTATCTGAGCGACATAGTAAAATAATTGTTATTTTCGGAGAGATGATATAAAAATCAATTCGGAGCGATATAACAAAAATCACAATTAATTAATAAACATATACAAATTTTTCAATAAAAATTATAACTGTTACGGTCCCTGGTTACAAGTGTTGCTTCCACTTTCTGTTTTGTTCAATTTTTTTTTAATTTATATTAATAAATTTGTATTAATGTTGAAATTTCAATTCATCTTTTACACGAGTAAAATCCATACAAAATATTCTCTAATATTTTAGAGTAAAGTTTTTAAATTTGAAAAGACTGATGGTAGGACTTTTTAACCTTAAGGATGAAATAATACGGATGGTTAGTTCAATTTTCTATAATTTAAACAATAAGCAATTCTATTTTATTTAATTTACTTCAGCAGGAACGAGAAAGGGCAATAGAATAGCACAAGTAAAGTAATAGAACAGTTCATAAAAATTTCAAAGTATTCGAAATTTAAGAAAAAGTTTATTATAGATTCTAAAAATTAATTCTAACATTCGAATGGGGAGGTAGATAGGAAATCTATGGGCAGTGAAACGTCAATACACAATATTTGCGAAAAATGCTTTATTTGTTCTACTAAAGCAATAGAAAAAGAACGCGTAATATTACACGTTGTGAACTTTCGTTATATTTTGAAAAAAAAAGAAGAGATTTATGTCACAGTGCGGTATGTATCGGGTTGTTCGAAAAGTGCGTTCGGTTAATTCGTTCGTTCACCATACGTCACTTCTTATGACGTAGAGTTCCTTATACCAATACCATAAATTCCTCCTACCCCTTCTCTAAACTGTTTACTTGTGTTCTCGTTTTAGCCGTGAGTGGTTATAGAGTTTAAAAAGTTTTAAAAAGTTTTAAAAAGTGTAGAAATATGCCTCAAAAGCATTTGAGGCATATGAGACATCCGAAAAGAAGAACCGGCTGCTAAAGCCAACCGAAAAACAAAGTGTGGTTCTGAAGAAAACGGACAAAATGAAAGAACTTGCCAGAAATGAAAGATAAAAGATTCTCTACGGCGACTTCTCTGTAACGGAGGCTCCCAAATCAGGACGATCAAAAGAAATTGTTTTCGAAGAGGTAATAGATTTAACTATGGCTAATAATCAAAAAATCAGTCTTAACCGTTCACGGGATCATAAAAGAGCTCGAATTTGTGTGGCTACCTCACTACTTCGGTGAGAGAGGCCAACCACCTGAATCGCGTTGACGTTTGGGATAGCCTAAGGATAAGAAATAATAAGACACCACTACTGAAGAACCCTATCACAGTAGATGACAAATGGCTAATCTATAACAATGTAATGCGGAATAGATCATGGGGAAATCAAGTGAACCCCCTCAATAGAAATCTAAAGCGTGCCTTCATCCCAGGAAGGTAATGTTGTCGACTTGGTGGGATGTCAGAGGAGTAGTCTTTTTATAGGTTCTCCCATCAAAACAAACGATTAATGCGGACTAATACAGTGCACATATATAGGTAGATAAATTGAATGCGGCATTGGAAGAAAAACGGCCGAGCTCATCAACCGGGGAAACGTCATCTTCCATCATAACAACGCAGGACACCACTACTGAAGAACCCTATCACAGTAGATGACAACTGGCTAGTCTATAACAACGTAAAGCGGAATAGATCATGGGGAAACCAATTGAACCCCCTCAATAGACCTCTAAAGCGTGCCTTCATCCCAGGAAGGTAATGTTGTCGATTTGGTGGGATGTCAGAGGAGTAGTCTTTTTTGAGGTTCTCCCATCAAATCAAACGATTAATGCGGACTAATACAGTGCACATATAGATAAATTGAAGGTGGCATTGGAAGAAAAACGGCCGGGGCTCATCAACCGGGGAGACGTTATCTTCCATCATAACTGTCTTGCGGACCCATCAGAAACTACCGGAGCTTGGGTGGGAAGTTTTACCTCACCCACCGTAGTCCCCAGACCTCGCCCCGTCCGACTATCACCTATTTCGTAGTCTGAGCAATCACTTGAAGGATTTGAATTTCCATAACGACGAAGAAGTGAAAAACCGAATTGGATGATTTTTTTCAGAAAAACCACACGAGATTTATGGGAGATGAATTAAAAAGTTCCCAGAGAGGTGGAAAGAAGTTATTAAAAAAGGGGATGATTGTACAATAAATCATTATAATTGTTTTCTTGTACATAAATTTGTAAATATGTTTCTTTTCAAAAGCGAACGAACTTTCCGAACAACCCGATGTGTGTTACCTTGGTATGAAGCAGAGAGTGATATAAATAGATTATAAAAAATATAAATTTAATATACTTATCTTCTATCTATCATAAAGTAAATAAATAAATAAATACTTTTGTCTGTAGGATGAACAGTTTTCCAATGAACTTCCAATATGGATGTTTTGCATGAAAACCTTTCATATAAAATTCTATAAGGTAACATAAAATGAAAACAATTTAAAGGATTAACCTTACTTTGGGCACGTTTGAAAAAGCCCCTCAAAAGGACGTCTGCATTACTTGTTCATGTGTTACTCGTTTTATTAATACAATCAGCCATCAATCTAAAGAGTTGCTATGTGCTAGAGCATAGTTTGAGCATTCAGGGATATCAGAGTTAGGGTCGTCTTGTCGCTATTAGTTAGAGAATTTGTTAGAGTAGGCTTTAACATTCAGGGACATCAGAGTTGGGGTCGTCTTGTAGCTATTATTTAGAGAATTTATTGGAGTAAGCTTCGAGGTACGGAACTTAGTGACGATTAACTTAGTTTGAGGTCAAAGCACAGTTTTAACATTCAGGGACATCAGAGTTGGGGTCGTCTTGTCGCTATTATTTAGAAAATATGTTGGAGTAGGCTTTGAGGTACGGAACTTAGTGACGACTAGCTTAGTTTATGGTTTATTACGTACGTTTCTCGCTTTGCTAAATATCGTGCGTACTTTGGCATCAATCAGAGATGATTCGAGCGACACGAGTATATATAATATTAGCTCTTTGGAGTAGGCGCACATCCATATCGCTAGACGAATACCTTCTATTTGCTATTACGTGTCCAACCTGTTTTCTCGTGTTATAACCACGTGAAGCCCAATAAGATGAATGTTGCTTACATTGCAACACTGAATACAATTGTAAAGTGTGGTGTAAGGAAACCCTATAACGAGAAGAAGCATGAGACTGGCCGTCATTTTAAGAGGAAAATTAGGATTTAGGAAGATACAGGGCCAGAAGCAAAGAGTGACAGTTCTATCAAATGCTTAAAGGTTAAAGTTATAGCAGTGAACGGTTGGTATCAGGTCACAGGCATATAGAAGTTCTGTAATTAAAGCGCTGTAAGAATATTTCTATGCTATTTCTATTTCTATGCACGTCATCTATGGCATTCAGAAAGGCTACAAACTATCGTAGATTCCGTGTTTTATCCATTCTTATAAGATTTTGTTCAGTGTGGCATGATGTCAATGATTATAGTCTATCCTATCTGACCTGACCTAATCAATATTCACATTACGGCGAATACCAAAAAACATCTTCTCGTCGGCTATAAAGCTGCCATCAACATACATTATGTGAAACAATGAATGATTTTGGTATTTCTTTGTAGAGTAACGTTGACTGAAAATAAGTCTTTAGTGAAGATATTGAGCCATTTTACCCAAACGAAAACGCTGGCAGGGAGTCAGCTTACTGGGCAACATCTTCAACATAATTTGAAGATGATTATGACGAAGGCTAACTGAACGTGACTGGGCACCATTTGTAAATAAAACCAATATGTTATTTGCGTGTGCTGTCTTTGTCAGACATCATTGAGGGATGTCCTTTCAAGGGGAGCGGAGTTAAAAGATGATAAAATCAAAATATTTGTTTTCACAAGCAAATTCGTTTGGGATGCTACGTGGACATTGCCAAATATAACTTATGAGAAAGATTTTGTCCAGCTAAACTTCCCCAATAATAGTATTACTGTTGTTGGCCTGAAAATTGAGTGCAAAATAAAAAATAACGAACAAAGACCTAATACCGGGTTATCCATTTTTCGGTTTCAAAAGTAAAGCTAAATAAAATACACACAAAGCTACAATTTCGATGAAACTTTTATTGTGTTTCATTACAATGTTTGGACCTTGCCATTATGTACGAAATACAATGAAATTTGAATGACTGCATTTGGATCGGTTGCAGCACTGGACCCCTTTGAGGTAGTTTTCGACCGCCTTTTCGGACGTTTCGGGTGGTATTTTGACGATAACTTGAATGTTGGTTTTCAAATGAAAACCATTGTTTGGAGATTATCAGCGTGAACACGGTCTTTGACTTAGCTCCACAAAAAGAAAAAAAGTCTAACGGCTGCAAATCTCATGATCTCTGTGGTTAAATGACGTCGAAAAAACGTGAAATTACGCTTCCTGGAAACTTTCCATGCAATAAAGCCAAAATCGGTCACGTTATGCTGCTCGTAATACCGTTTTGATGAAACCACATATCGCCCCGTTCGTAATCTTCAATTGCAGGCAAAAAAAAATAGTCGGTTGTTATACGGCTTTAGCGCTCTAAATTGCAATTTGATTTATCCGCCACACTGTTACTAACAGAAGCAATAGTTTCGGGAGTAAGTATATTACGATGATGTACAAGCCTGATCACATCTGTAGAGCTTCCAGTCTCTTCAAATTTCTTTATAATCTTAACAATTCCTTGCACAGTAGGCCGATTATAATGACCATAATGACCCCGTAATGGAAGAAAAGGGCCCACGTTTAAATCATCACTTTTGTAGTAAGTTTTAGCTATTTGTATGCATGCTTTGGTTGTTAAACGATCCATGTCCGTAAATGGTAAACCTTTTACTAAACAAATAACACTTCAGATGGCAGGTATTTAACAGCTGACAGCCTTGCCAGTTCGACGGTTGTGGAATCACTAAATAAATGATCCTATAGTGCCAAACAGTAATCCAACTTGTCCTGTTCTGGGTTGTGACACAAATAGAAAGGTCAGTTTCGAAAGCCCTTAAGGGAGTTAAAGGAGAGTATTGTCATTATGCGGAATATGAGCTGTATGAAATGTGTACGGACATCGGGCGATCAGGTGTTTACATAGTCCTGGCATATGTTCTGTTACACAATTTCCAGCGCTTATCGTTCAAAACTTCTTGCGGGAATAGAACCGTTAACTTATTTTTCAGATCACATGCACTGATTAGTGAAGAATACTAGTCAGTTTGGTTTCAGTTTGCAATCTATTAACATGGAGTGGGGCGTTAAAGAGAATCGAGTCGGCGTAATAGCGTTGCATAAGTGCGGAAAGAGTGCTGGCCAAATTTTCGAGTTGCTAAAACCACTCGGAATATCAAGAATGTTCGTTTATCGTGCTATTGCTCGCTTCAGCGAATTGTCTGGAGTAGAAGACAGGCCAAAAAGTGGTCGCCCGCGCGTTGTCCGTACAAGTGCGGTAGTAAAGGCAGTGCGTGAAAGAATTCGGAGAAATCCCCTTAGAAAGCAGAAAATCATGTCCAAGGAATTGGATATATCAACCAGATCCATGTCTGGGCTGATTCGGGATGATCTGCATATGAAAGCCTATCGTCGGTCCACGGGGCATCTTCTAACTCCTCAGCTAAAAAAAATTAGGCTGGAAAGATGCAAGCGACTTTTGCAGTGGCACGCGGACAATGGCCATGAAAACATTCTGTTTACGGATGAGAAAATTTTTACCGTGGAAGAAGTTTTCAACAAACAAAATGACAAGATTTATGCCACTTCATCTAAGGAAGCGAAAAAAGTTGTTCCAAGGGTTCAACGTGGCCATCATCCCTCTTCCGTAATGGTTTCGTGGGGGGTCTCTCACCATGGTATCACATCCCTCCATTTCTGTGAAAAGGGCGTAAAAACTGGTGCAAAGGTTTACCAAAAAGATGTGTTAGAGGGTGTTGTGAAAGGTTTGACCAATACCCTTTTCAATGGACGTAGATGGATCTTCCAACAGGACTCTGCTCCTGCGCACAAAGCTAAAACCACGCAGGAGTGGCTCAGAGTCAATATTCCTGGCTTTATAGCAGCAGAAGATTGGCCATCAGGGAGTCCAGATCTTAATCCACTGGATTATGCTTTGTGGTCAGAATTGGAGAATATGGCTTGCAACACTCCCCACAGAAATTTGGGAAGCCTTAAAACAGCATTAACCAGAGCAGCGTCCTCGATCTCCATGGAAATCGTACGTGCGGCTATAGCCCAATGGCCACACCGTTTGAAAGCTTGTGTTAAAGCAAAAGGCGGCCATTTCGAGTGAATACAATTTTTTTTAATAACCAATATTGTCTTCTAATAAATGAAATAATTTTGAACACAATATGAAAATTGGTTTTTTTTTTCTGTCGCGTTTTATATTTGTAACAGAACATATGGCAGGACTAGGTATAGGCTGTTTTGGCTGTGTCATAGGATTGACTTAGATTGACGAAAAGGCTTCAACAAACTCTTTGATGGACGATACAGAACTTAGTGTGACGAATCGAGGAAGGTTAGCAGTAGATAACAGTGGTTAGCATTATTTTATTAGTGCGACCCGTAACAGATAATTTAATTCTAATCGTAATATGAGAAGAAGGCTAATCTGGAGTAACCAAGCGGAGAATATTTTAAATCTACCTAAACCACGTACGAGTACATTTAAGCTTTTAGCTTATTTCTTGATTTCGCTTATGAAAACAAAATTTCAAAATAAACCAAAGTTTGCGTTTTAAAAATGCAAAACCGTGTGAGACTTTATTTTTCTCTGTTTTGCCTTTATATCATTTGGATCATTTATCTTTAAGTTTATGCAGAAGAATCCAGAACACATAGTGTTGATGAATGCATCGAAAGCGTTCAAACTCATATCTAACTTTTAAAATTGCAAAGAATAATCGATCGTTCGATCACTCATTAATGGCTGTCAAATCTGCTGAACATGGTTAGATTGGAATTTATCATGCAATCAAGTCAGCAGAAAATCTTTTTTCCAGAAGTACATGTATTTTGTGGTTTAGTATCTTTTGTGTGTTAAAAACTTGCCTTTAATCATTGTCTTTCTTTAAAAAGAAAATTGCCAGCTTGACCACTATTTTGACTATCACTAAGTACATCTTTCAATAATTCAATTATTAATTCAATAATTTTTAGTTACCTGAAGTTTTATGGTTATGAAGTCTCTGGTTCTGTTGAAAGATTATGTTTTTACCCAGAATTATTTTGATTAGTTGTTTCACTACGATTTTCTGCTGTTCTCTCCTCCATCCATTTCAAATACTTCAAGATTCCGTTGCCAACCTTTTTTTATTTCTCGGATTCTTCTGTCCGTCATTTCTGCTTCTAAAGTAAATAAATGCAAAACAAAATCTTTTTGGATCAGATTTGAGAACTTATGTTGCAAATAATCGCGACGAATGTGATATCGAAGAAGGTTTACCAAAGTCCTTCGATATGAAAATAATGAAGCTTTTCATTACAAAATTAGTGATGTACTTAACTCCTGTTAAATACGCTTCTTGGATATGTGAAAACGTATGGGACTGCATTATTAAAAAATATATGTGGTAGATGCCTATGGATGCCTTTGAAATCTCAAAAACAAACAGTTTTGAATGGAGGAGAAGAAAATATGATGTTCATGCTATTTATGCAATAAATAATGTTGAATTTTATTTTCCTTCTTTCTTAATTTCATATTTATTCTCTAGATTTGCTTCTTTCCCCAGCATCCGTACTCGCATAATTGTGTTATTTCGTATTTACTTGAATTCAGTTCAAGTAACTTTTACACAGAATGCAATGATGTATAAGGATTGTGTGTGCAATTTTCCAAAAGTAATTGCATTTCTTCACGATTTTTTGTTGGCATGTCAGTTTTACATGACAAATCCGCTTTTCAGAAGGACAAAAGTAATATGATAAAAGTTCTCAGTGTAATTGCATTTGGACATAAAGTGTTCCTTGTGAGAAGTATTGTACGATATACTGATTGGTCGACCGAGAGTCCGTAGAAAGCACCAGGAGAATGAAAATACGTGAAACTTTATAATGCGTTGCAAGATAAAAAAAGGAACTGTATAATGTTCGGAGGAAAGGACGCTATATAGGAAAGGAACTATATAGGGTCCGGAGGAAAGGAAGTGTCAGCTCACAGTTTCTACATCGTGTCTTCCAATGTTCATTTCATTATATCACGAGCTCATCTGTCAATTGAGTATAGTATAGTAGTATAGTATAGAAAGGACACAATATAGGAAAGGAACCACATAGTGTCCGGAGGAAAGGAGGTGTCAGGTCACAGTTTCTGCATCGTGTCTTCCAATGTTCATTTCATTATATCACGAGCTCATCTGTCAATTGAATACAGTCCATTCGTACACTCCATCAGCGTATTCTCAAATTCTAATGCGTCAATATTTGCTAGGTTCGATTTTTTCGTTCTTTTAGTATTTTCATAGCCAATTGTATTTAGAATCAGCGGTTTTTGTTGGTGCTGCCAGCAGTCATTAGGCTGGCATAAAATTTGAATTTCATTAAAAATTTGAACTACTTATAAAAAATGCATCGGCTGTGGCACTTCATTCACGTTCACTGGACAGCTTTTCACCAGACGAACGAACGTCCGATAACATTGCCAGGGAACATTTGACCCAAAGTCTGTAGATATGAGATGATTGGAAAATTCTGCCGAGAATTCTCTTAAGATTACCTCAAAGTGGGTAACAGTTAAATAGCCGTCATGAAAAAGACCAAATCTCCGCTGTCCATATCCAGTTTAAACAAGGTACATATGTTTTACGTCTATGGATTAATAATTAATTAAAATTTCTTTCAGTGACTTACTTTTTTCTTTCAGAATAAACTTTACCATAAATTCCTTTAAGATTAAGAAATTCTCATAAATACCTTGCTAAGCACTATAAAGGTTTTATTGTCGTTTATATTCTGAAAATATTTCCAACGAATTTCTTTTAATCTATAGGTTTCTTTTACTTCATCTCCCTTTACAAAACATGATACCTTTTGCCTGCCTCCGCCACAATCGAACAATAGATTCCCAAAGGATACATTTTAAGAGTAATGTGACGGACCAGTGGCCCAACAAACCTTATTTGCCAGAGCAAATGTTGTCAACAATCCACACCATGTCCTTTGTCCTTAGGATGCTACAATTGCTGCCTTAAATTTGTGTAGTTAATGAACCATGACAGGGTAATGTTCTCAATGGACAAAAGAAGTTAATGAAGCCCTTTTTGGCTAGCAAATGTCATAATTTTCGCACCTAAGTATTTTGACTTTGTGCATTACTTTAGGATAATCCAAAGTTGACATCAGGACTTAGGAAATTTCAATGTCAGTTAAGGAAATTGATAAATATTTTGATATTTCCAATTGTAAATGCCCTGCAATATACAGGGATTAGGACAGACAAAGCTTCGCCACTGTTTGGAGTAACAATTTAAAATTACTTTTGATAGCTGTCAAGTGTTATTTGGAGTCAGTTTGAGTATGGTAAATAAAGAAGAAAAGAAAATAATTCTGATGACAGCAGACATCGGCAAATTGAGCACCGAAAAGTGTTCGTTTGATTGAATTTCCTTTGTTGTAACTCAACATCAACCCCGTCTGCTCTTTCGATGTTATTAAATTATTTGCATTCCTGTAGCTGTAAGTTTCCTCTGCAAAGTTTTCTTAAAAGAATCAATAAAAGTATTATTTGTTTTATTCTACTCTGGATGTTTATGAAACTTTGTGTTTTGTTTCTGTTTCTGTTGGTTTTTGTCACACAAAAGAGTCGGCTCAACAAGGTTAGTTCTAGGACGCTAAAACCAAACTTAATTCAGGTATCAGCAGTATTGACAACGTAAGAATATACATTCCATTAAAAACGTAAATTATTGGAATTATTGGAGACGTATTCATATATGAGTAAATCAAAAAAATTTTCGATAACTGATAAATAATACCTTTTTTATGATATTTTTTAACACTCCACACTTGTTTTCGGTTCGACGTATACCTATGACATAAGTGGACTAAAATAAAAAAGAGCTGATATAGACAAATGAAATTTGTTGCAGAAATTCATATAACACCAACGTAAGAAAATATGAAATTTGAAAATATGAACTACAACACTTTTTCTCCCATACCAAAACAGGGTTTGGATATTACAAATTGATCATGGTACAACCACGTTGATCAGCCATTTTTCGTCCATTTCGTTACAATCTTTAACGCTAAAATGTATGGGACCCCTGGATCTATTAAACTGGAAATAATTTCCATTTAAAAGGCCATATTTTCTTACTTAGATTGCACCTATAATAAAGAGTTGTAGAGAGAAAACTCGAAAGCTAGCGTCCTCGACAATTCCCCACGCCAAATTGTGACCAGAGTTCAAAGCCTGAACTATTCCAGCCTGGATCCATTCATTTCATTGTTAAAAATTTCTGCTTCTGTAGCGTTTTTGTCACTCTGCACGAAGACCACAGTCACCATTTCTTCTCAGAGTGGTCACCAATTTTCTATCAGCATAAATTGCAAGAGAAAGTTCTTGATAAATGGATAAAATGTATAAACTAGAGTACTTCATTTTGTCTTTATTTATTCCATACGATACAGTTTTAGTTTAAAAATCGCACTGCTCTTGATCTATGTCTTCAACAAGTTTTAGGGGTCAGAATCCCCAAATAACTCTGGCTGCGGCCTTGCACCGTACAACATGAATCAGACAACGCCATCGCTGTACACATCTCATACAATACAATATTTATATGACGTCTATACTTGCCCATAGCAATAATAGGTCCATATAATTTAAGAATCAATGTTCTTTGCAAGGCCCATGAAATTTATTCTCCCGTTTGTGTCATAAATCAAGATTCGCACTGTACCACAAAATTTGTGGGATTAGTAATTTAAAAAAAAAAAAAACAGTTGGAATTCCGTTCATCCGGTGATATTTCCGCCATCATCAATCTGCAGGTATGCAAATAATACTCTTTACTGAATTTCCAGATTAACATCTTTAGCTTTGTTGAAGGCGGAACCCAGATATATTGAGTCATCCATTATTTCAAAGTGATGGACCCAGTGTCTCACGAAATAACATTTTTGTTTGTCGAATAAAATAATTTCGGTTTGTTCTTATTTAATGTCAGATTCATCTTTGTAAGGTTCTTATCAATGTGCGAGAAGGCCGCAGTAATATCTCGCAACTTTCGACCAATGAAGTCTATAACATTAGATGACAGCTGTTTTCCTCATATTCATTTGTACTTTGAAACGATCGCATGATAAGCTGTCGTATCTCTTAATTCCTGATTAATATAAAATTGCCTATTTTTACTGCAGACTTCGCGTAGGTTGTCATGTCTCATCTATGATTATAAATCGACGCTTTATTGCGGTGAAACATCGCCAAACACACTGTTTTTGCTCTATTGAAAGCAAGCGCGTAAGCCATTTTGCTCATAGCTTTCTCATTTTCACATTTTCGGTCAATATACGACGTAAAGCACTTTTTGAAATGCCTTTTATATCAGCTGGCTCACCCACTTTCAGCCAACAATCATCCAATACCATTTTGTAGATTTTCTTAACCGTATCTGGTGGGGACATCGTAATTGGTCGACCACTACTGCGTTCGTCTCGGCAGCTTGTACGGCCTCGTTTTTACTCTTCTGTCCAACATTTTACATTTGTAAACAAAGGAATAGACTTCCTTAGAGTAGAATCTAGCTCACCATTAATATTGGTTGAACTGAGATCTTTTAAATGGAAATATTGAATCATATAACGGCGGCCAATTTTTTCCATGTTTACAAATTCACTGTGATCGTTTACTTTTAATGGTTCAAATAAACTTAAACTTAAAATATTTGTTTTATAAGGTTACCACTTTTCATCATCTATACGCCAGGTCGGCTAGTATTGGGACCACTTTCGTATAAGTATAAAGTGCGCAGGACTACCGAACTTGGTCGCGGGTCCAATAAAATTTTGTCGTATTGGACATATCAAGTGCATACCCTTAAATCATACCCTTATAAAACAAAATCACAAAACAAAACAATGAAAAAGACACAAATGTCATGCGACGCCGATAATCCGCGTTAACGATGATGATATTCTAAAAGTTTTCCGTATATTTTCCTCTCGAAAACTGCCAGTACTGATTCATCCGCTTGTGTCATAACCCAGGACTCTGCGCCATATAACAACACAAGTAGAGCCAACGTATGGTATAGCCGGATTTTTGTTTCTCGTGAGAGAGAGCTTTATCATTGAATCGCTTGCTTAGCCAATATCATTCGTTTGTTTACAGTGGAACCGAGGTAGATGAATTCTTCCACCGCTTCAAAATTATAGTTGTCAACGTTCTATAACTTTGTTTTGTCCTCGTTTACCACCAGACCCATTTTCGCTGCTTCCTTCTCGATGCTTGAGAAGACTGCAGTAACATCTCGCAGTTGCCGGGCAGTAATGCCTATGTCATCGGCATATGCGAGTAGCATATGTCTTCATTTTATATTCGCGTATGCCAAAAAGTAAAATATTTTTGGGAATAGCAAGAATTTTGACAATTTTTGATGCAAACAAAATTTGCAACGTTTTAAAAATGGAAATTATTGAGGCAGTTTGAACTATGTTTGCTTTTGGGGGGAAAACTTGGGGTTGTCTCCACTACATATAACTCTAAAGAGAGAAAATGCCGCCACATTAGACCCGAAGATCGCATTATATCCACATCTATGAAATGTTAATACTGTCTGAAATTTTCAGTAAAATTAAAGGACATTGATAGAACTGTATAGAAATAATGACTTATTTAGGCATAAGTTATTTTGATTCTGTATATACAATTGACATTTTATGTTCATAACATGAATGGGCTTCCGCAAATTTTTTTTTAACTCCACTTTCGTTGAATCATTCCCAAAAACTTTTGCGAGTAGCCAACTTTTTCTTATAAATGAACAGATATACAGTTCTGTACTGTCAAACAATTGGAAGGTTAGTGTTAATTTAATATGTTCACTACCACATCTGTTCGAAAGTAATAAGTTATTGGGGGAACCGCTCTTCTCTTTATGGCAACAATGTGTAATTAGCGTAAATTGAATTGAAAACACCAAAAAAAAAATCGGGAATCTTGGCTGAGATTAACATATTTTATGGGTTATGAACATAGGCTTTTATTCGTTACTGTGAATATTCTCAAATGCTTTGTTTTTACAATAACCAATGCTTTCACACCAGTAGATACAAGTTGGTGGTAAAGTCACCAGTAGATTGGTATTCGCGTGATTTACATTGTTTACAAGTCCTTAGATCTTTAAATTTTCTATGATTTATAGGAAAACAAAAGTTTGACACAAGTTGTTAGGCATAAATAATTTCCTAGCAGTTGAGAAGTTAAATAAATCAGTAGGACATCCATCAAACTCCAGTAATCGAATGGACGATTGTTGTCATTCATTCGCTCCTACGATTTGTCAATATGATAGGCAGGCGGGCTATTAATTATTACTAGGGCGCTTTACTTTACCTGTAATTAATAGACATCAATTGCCGTCAACAAAGTGTATAAATCTCATTTGTGGTCATTAAGCCAATTTATACCACCACAATCGTAACGAATGCAAAGTGCTCATCTATAATTTATTTATGGAAAATAAAATAGGAATTGTTATTAGTTACCAAGTTAATGTTAATGTGGCATTTTTGGCTATAATGGGAATCTTGTTTTGTTTCATCATGATTCGTTGTGGTTAAATCGAAATTATCGCTCATTGGTTTTCCAAATCAATTACTGAATATTTCTTAAATTTTTGAAAAATGTGTGAAATATTTGCATTCTTATACAACCAAACAAACACGCCTGTACGCCAATGAGATTTAGACGGAAGTAATGAATTGTCTATAGAGGCAGCAATCGAGTAGTACAAATGTAAGTTGGCCCCCCTTCTCCTGAAACCCCATTACTCTTACTAACTGAATTGGCTACATATTGAATTGAAAGATTTATTGGTGGCTGCAAAGCTATTGAATTCCCTTAAGAGAAACTGACTATGGTTGCGTGTTCTAGAAATTAATTTTTTGGGAAACTCCTGCCAGCAAAGGATGTGTTGTAGGATTTGTTCAGAAAGTTTAACATTGCTGTATAGCACAACCATCACAATGGTCTGTTGCAAGAGTTTTACCAAATATTTCATTTGTGCTATTGGGCTGAATTTTGAAATTAAATACATTCTTCTGTGACAACAGTATGTTAGTCTCCTTAGAAACGTAAATCATAATAAAAAAATGTTGAAACAGCCTTAAGAGCGGTGCCGTAAAGTTGTGCTATCTCAACTGAAATATAAGATGTAGCAAAAAGAAAAAAAACAAAGGTTTTATTTAGCATAGTTAGAATGATCGAATTTAGATCATAATATTGTATGGTGTTATCTTCTGGTGGAAGGCTTTTGAGAAGTCCACACACTGTATGGTACTGGACCGCCACACCAACCGATGCACTAAATGTAATTTTGCATTTACTAACTTCTTCTTAAGTGGCTACTGGAATAGACCTCCTTATCTATTATACGCCCATAGAAAGTACCTTCAAGCGCTTCGATCTTCTGCGCTTCTCCTCCAATTCGTCACACGAAGCTTCGACAGTACTTCAAAAGCCTGGTCCTTCCAACTGAATTTTGATCGCCCTCTTCTGCGCCGTCCATTGAGTTCGTTGTGGATAACTTTCCGTACCGGAGCATTTGGCTCCATCCATAACGTGACTCAGCCAACGCAATCGCTATATATTAATGCGTTTGACCACGTCAATATCGGCATAAAGCTCATACAGCTCATTGTTCACGCGACGCCGATACTCTCCGTTAACGATAATGGGTCCATATATTTTCTGGAGTATTTTTCTCCCGAAAACTGCCAGTACTGATTCATCCGCTTGTGTCATAACCCAGGATTCTGCGCCATATAACAAGAAAAATAGAACCAACTTATCATTGAATCGCTTGCTTAGCCAATAGTAACATCTGTTAGCAAGTAATACTCTCCTCTTTATCTCCAAGCTAACATCATACGTTTTGTTTACAGTGGAACCGAGATAGATGAATTCTTCCACCACTTCAAAATTATAGTTGTAATTTTTTTTGTCCTCGTTTACCACCAGACCCATTTTCGCAGCTTCCTTCTCGATGCTTGAGAAGGCTGCAGTAACATTTCGCAGTTGCCGGGCAGTAATGTCTATGTCATCTGCATATGCGAGTAACATATGACTTTTATTAAAGATGGTGCGTGTTAACTGCAGCTTTCCTCATAATCATCGCCAACAGTATGTTGAAGAGGTCACATGATAGACCCTGGACATAACTAGTACGCAGACTGTCGCAGCTACGGCAGTAAGACTAAGAGAGCTGTCACAGTGGTCAAACTGCGGTTACGGTCGCAGTGTAATTCTATACATGGTGCCTCACATAACAGTCACCATAGACTACACTCTGGCTGAACCACTGTTCGATAAGAAGTACCATATACTTACACCGGATAGAAATACGTGGAAATGTAGAACTGACGACTCAAAATTAATTAATCAGGTAGGTTTCAGGGTCTACTCCAAAGAGAGTAAAAAGGCTAAGTATAGCAAGAAGACCACATGATCACTGTAGTGCTTATCAGGCCGAAATTTTGATCACTAAAGAAGTGGCAGAATGGCTGAGATATAACATTCTCACCACGGTGGGGACTAACATATTCTCTGACAGCTAAGCTGCCATTAAATCCCTGGGTTCTGTTTCCCTGAACTCAACATCAGCCCTGAAATGCCTCAGATCTTTTAACGAGATGTTTCAGCATTTCAACATTCACCTTATGTGGGTGCCGGGCCACAGGGCAAGGCTTGGGACAACCTTATTGACTCTAGCCGATTTAGAGTCCGTGAACATGCCTCTAGACACTTGCAAGCTTGTACTGCGAAATGGTGTTAACTTAGCGGCAAATGATAGGTGGGCGTCTATTCGACGCTACAATCAATTCAGACAGATGTGGCCTCGCCCAGATCTGAAGCGTTCACACATACTGCTGTCGCTATCAAGATCCGACTTGTATCCGTCATGACGGGACACTGCCTGATTGAAACTGAAGGTTGCGACTAGTGATTTTTGTAAAAATTGTAGGGATGAATAGGAGGAAGAGTCCATAGAACACCTTCTCTGCAATTGTTCCGCACAAGTGGGGATCAACACTAGGCTCTTATTTCTTTAGGGACCTGGGATATCTGGACGACATAGATATTGTCCGCCTTAAGATCTTCTTGAGGCGCTCAGGATAGTTCAGGGGGGATAACTAGGGACATCCATATCTCTAGTTTCCGTGGCATCGCAATGAACTATACAGTCTAAGTGAGTCTGTATATTCAGACTGCCGCCTTGACCTAACCTAAGGCTGACTAGTAAGGTCCAAGCAGCTCAGGTGTAACAGGTTTTAGATTTTTATATCATACTCGACAGTACCTTATAGACGATGGCTAAAAGAAAAATTTAAAATTAGACTTGTCTGATCAATTTGGCTATAGTACGAACTATAATTTTCTCCAGAGAATGTGCAATTTTTCGTTCGTTTACGTACAATTGGCGTATTCACTATTTACATCTCACTAGGGATTTCAATGCGTTGTTTCGACTAGTAGATTTCGATCTTAATGAATTTTATGAGAAATCCACCACAGCAGTAGATCCTTTTGAGGTAATGTTCGACCCTTTTTCGCACATTTCGGGCTGTACGTCTGGAGATTAAAATCTAAATGGAAAATCTTGCACCAAATACGGACAGATGACAGATTACAGGTATTTAACAGCTGGCTGTCTTGCCAAACAGGCGGTTTCGAAACCTTTAAATGAATAACCCGTTACTTATTTCCTTTCTCTTGTGATGTTATTGCCCCCATATATAACTGGCGATGGGTGAAGAGCCCACCTCGGCCGCTGCTTGTGAAATAAATCTAAAGAGAAAAATTGCAAACAAATGCCACCACTCATAAGTTGTGAGTCGGCTTGTGATACTAATTGCACTTAACACGATACTTTAATGTTTTAAAAATGTATTTCAATGTATTTTTCCGCCGCACCCGAAATGTATTTTTCCACCACGGAAATCACATAAATATTTCTGTTGAAATTCATTATTTAGGCTGTAGTTAAACAGGAAACGATATTGAACATTTATTTTTGTCCTCAAAATGGCAGTTGGTTTATTCCCACAACAAACGCTGTTATACTTAAATATTGCATTTATTATTTGGACCCGGGGCAATAACTGATAATCTGAACAATTATCTTCGACCATGTCAACAGGCCGATATGTGGGTGTGTTTCTATGGCATTGCAATTACTGACGTTTGTATGTTTTATGGGTAACATTTCTTCAGTCATCGACCTTTTGGTCGATTTTTATTACTTGTGATACATGTGTTTTGAATTGGAAATGAGAAATTGAAATGTATTTTAACTCGATGTAGCCCAGATATACAAATAAAGCATTACAAAACCTACAGGCGCAAAGAAGAACGCAAATACGTTAAACCAACTTTGCATTATTCAGCCAAGATTACATTGAATAATCAGATACCAACCCCACTTATAAATTTCTTTTCGTATAATAAATGAGCACATGTTGCCCATCTCTATGTCTCAGATTGCTCCAGAGCGATTGAAATGTTGCCTTGTGGGGTAAAGTTCGTTGATTTTTGTTATATGGCAGTGTTATGGCTCACCATAATGCCAAGAAACAAATCCTCACTCGTTTTCTATGTTATATCTTAGCCGAAAATGTAAATTCAAATTCACATTATTCGAAAGCCTTAACCCAAAAGCCACTTTAAGTGTAAATGACTAATAAAAATAATTATGGATATTTATTAGAAGTCACTGAAAAACGAAATAGAGTTATAAAGAAATCTGCAAACGAGGGATGTGTAATAACTTTACAAGTTATAAGTTATAAGTTAAAAAGAAAAACATCTTTCGAATAATATTTGCAATATCTTTACAATGTCGGGCAGGATTATCAAAATTTGGCACCCCATACAGAAAAATTTATAAATAAAGGACTAAAGGTCTAGTACAAATATACGATGAAGGGATAGTCCATCCACAAAATATGTTATGCGGTACGTAAGCGGTAACATTACTCTTATCAATGAATCGATAACATTTGAAAATCTATTGAATCATGTTTATTTTATTGGAATAAAAAAAAAACGTTGTATGACCCAACTTTTTGTGCGTCCAGAGCATTGTGGCTGTGTGACTGTTTTCAATTCTAGTGTCAAAGTGGCGGATGCCATTCCTAATCATCAACCCCGGTTCCGTTAAAATGTGTTTCAATTTTCTAAATCTGATAATTAGAAAGAGGAATCGATCGACCATTGCATTTATGAAGGATGAGTGACATTTCGAATTATCAGAACATCAACTCACAATGCAGCTTACATCAGCTGCTGCTCACGATTAGTTTCTTATAAGATAGTTTCCAAGTACTGACTCTTGGGTGTCTGTGATCTGACACAAGCTTCAAGTTTTACAGTGCATCGTCAATATATTTAAGTGTGAAGTCTAAAGAAAGATCTGCATAATTGTGTTAATTTGCTGAAAACACTTAATTGATTCAAAGATTTGTATCATCAGCTTTGCAATTGCTTTTTAAATTTTCGACTCGTCATGGTTTTTATCGGAAATCAATCATGTATCCAA
Organism: Philornis downsi; assembly: GCA_019455685.1. Lineage (NCBI taxonomy): Eukaryota > Metazoa > Arthropoda > Insecta > Diptera > Muscidae > Philornis > Philornis downsi. Next base: position 681,556 of record JAHXMU010000565.1, read on the forward strand.
ATGACAACCGGATTCAACCACATCCGTTAAAAATTAAGACAGAATCAACAAACTTCGAAAGTTGACAGTCGCTATAAATAAAACCAATTACAATAGAAAATTAATGGACTCACAGACTACGATAGAATTCAGTATTTACCAACTTAACCGAAAACCGACAACACTCGTATGCCAAATATTGGAACGAGCTATTTAAGGTCTAAAAATGTAATGTTGACACACAGAAAATTACTACCTTTAAAGTGAACTTTTCGGGAGAAATGTATTTTGTACAACAATTGTGGGCTGTATTAAATAGAAATGTCTTACAAAGTTTCCTTACCGTCCATTAGGATTTTCCGCAGTTTTTCCCCCACTTTCAATGGAAGTATTATTAGAGCACCACTTGTGTCATTAATGAAATAGAAAAATGAAAGATAAATACATTTGTCTTTAGTTTTTGTCAACTTATTGGCCGCAGTGACAAAAGGAACAATTTTCTTTTACATCTGAGTTTTCCCTTTTGTAATTCTCTTTTAATTACAATAATTGCTTTAAGGGCACCTGAGCTGTTCGTTGCTATACCATAATTAACTTCAAATGGACAAACAATCATTTAGTTTCTCCGGATGTCGAATGACAGCGAATATGCGTAGGGAGTTACACAGCAACATATTCACAGATTGGCATGGGGAACCAGTCAAGAGGAGTTGCTTCAACAAAGAATGTCCTTGCCAAATTTAGTGCAAAGATGGGTTGTTTGTTATAGCAGCTAATCTCACTCAAACAACTGGACTGACTTTAACGCTCTTGTGGGTGGACTGTGCGTTTTTATAACAGGAAGTTCATACGCATATCAGTATATGTGTCAGTAATTATAATGGTGATTTAAGTTCAAAATCCTGAAAAACTTGAGTCACGTACATATTTCGTATTGTAGTGATACGATTTTTTCATGTCAATTATTCAGGACATATAAATCTTTACAGACATAAGAATTGACATAACATACGAGTATTTCAAGAAAGTTATATAAATATGTAAATTATTTAATTTTAAATGTCTAAAAAGGAACAGTTTAAACTTACATCTGGGTGTTGAATTGGGTATGCATTGACTTGCAATTCCATTTAAAATATTGAATTCAATAAATCCGCGATTTAAAGTGTATGTGGGGCATAATTTGTGGAATGGCGTGTTACATTAAATATATAATGATATCTAAGTGATCTCGGCGGAATATAAAACGGTATAAGCGACAATAATTCAGAACAATCAATTATACCAGCTACTTTGGGTAGGCGGGTGTTTCCTAGGATGCTTTCAACCGCTTACCCATAAAACGCAAGCCTCTCTACCTGATCCTGTAATTAAGCAGGCAAAGGGTATGATGCTTGCGTACAAAAACAAAGTAGTGTGGCCTTGTGCCAGGCGCCCTAGGAACAGGTGGATTATGTCTTGGGATCCACCTATAATATGACATCAAACTGATCTTGGAACTCGTTTTTGGAAAACCAAGTAAAGGGGAGAGTCATAGTTAAACAAGACACAGCCTGGCAACAGGTGCGGTTATAGAGAAGCCGTCGGGAGATATCAGAAGATTTATCTTTTCCGTTTTTAATAGTTTTACAGCCAGAGAGATCTGGTTAATAGACTATGATTGGAGCATATTCTCTCCTCGGACATTGAAAATCTATGCCGTAGATTATGGATTACCAGTTCCATGCGAGGTATGACAAAGCAAAACTGGAGTAGCTTGTCTGCGAAACCCAGACCAGAGGGTTCTTCTCTTCTGGTAGCACGGGTGACCAGGGGCCCAAGGAACATTGTTCCTTCCTGGTCAATGGTGTTGGACCCCTTGTGGGAGCATCGTGCTGGTTGTGATTGCCCGAACAAGTGTTTTCCGTGCTTTTGCGTTGCTCAAGCGTTGGTGAAGGAAGGCATTAGCTTGGAAAACACTGTTCATATCTATCCGACGTCTTCCTAGATTACCACAACTCCTAACCTGGAGGTAGCTCACTTCATACCAAGTGACTACAACGGTACTTTGGGCGAGAGAGGGAGCGGACCCTGAGGAAGTTTTTCCAAGGAACCTACTTCTAATCTCTGGTAGTTCGAGTAATCCTTTCGGGATTAGTTTGGGTACCCCAAAGGGGCGCTTGCTGTCCCAAGAAGAAGAAACATATAACCAAGAAAAAAATTATAGAAAACAGCACATGTGTGATGGCACACCGTGGGTAAGGCTTTCAAAACGAGACTCATGTAAAACCTACACATTTGATTTGTCCATGGCGCTACTTTGCAGGCAGGTTGTTTGCAAGACGTCGGGATAGGAGAGCGTTAAAGTGGGTAGTTTTCGTTTTGATTGCTGTTAGGGGTTAGGGGTTCTGCTGCGGAGATGCACTGCCATGTATTGTATAACGTACGACGCATGTGAATGTGTGTTGTAGCAGCATCCCTCTTTTCTACCTGTATATGCGCTTGCACTGTACAAGAGCGTGTAGCTGCGACCTGTTGCAGGTACATGTCTGCGTTTCGTGCAAAAGTATACGATGGACGACTAGTTCCATGCGAGGTATGATGTAGCGAAACTGGAGAAGTTTTTGTCTGCGAAACTCTGACCATAGGGTTCTATTTTCTAGTAGCGCGGGAGATAAGGGGTCCAAGAATAGTTTGTTCTTGCCTGATCGTGGTGTAGAACCCCTTGTGGAAGCATCGTACTGGCTGTGGTTAACAGAACACGTATTGTCAGTAATCTTGCGTTAGTTCAGGTTATCCCGAAGGCAATGCAGCAGCTTGGAAAACACTGTCCTTCGTCGATTAGGTTGAGGTGTTTAGACACTCCTAACCGGGAGGAAGATCACTTCATACCAGTGACTTTAAAGGTAATTTGGCTGAGAGTCCTCTCTGAAGCCAGCCCTGAGGATATGCTACCTGAGGGGATATGCTTCTTACTCCAAAGGTGCTTCGACTAATCTTCCGGGTTTATTCTGAGTTCCTCAAAGGGGCGCTGACTGTCGCAAATGCAAATAAACAGTCCCACGTGTGATGACCCACCGTGAGTAAGGCTTTAAAGCGAGCGAATTGATTGATGATAGAGCTTAACGTAAGTTTAAACTAGCTGTTTATTGAACATGTAATAAGCTGGGCTTACCTAAAATACCCGATTTGCCTCTTTTAACTTTTCTTTTACCGGTCTCCAAAAATTTGCCGTCCTTTATAGATTATCTTACTAATTATTTTATCTAGGATGTTTTAATGGAAATAATGAAAAAAATAAACAATGTTATGCACAGCTGGTTTATCGGTTTATTGTGTTTAAGTGCACTATTCTATGCGGAAAAAGGTTTAACTTCTTAACACTACCTACGCACAATGTATAACTTAAATTTCTGTAAGATTAGTATTATTATTTGAAAATATGAAAGTGTCACTTATTTAAATCGAATCTGCGCAATATTATGTACTATACTAAAGGCTTATATATGGCATTATTATGATAAGAGCTATGGTTATTTAAAAGCACCATAATTCAACAGCCGTTCATACAAAACGCTGTTAAAAAGAAGGAAATCTATCTGACAACCCTCATTCAGAAGTTAACTTAATGAACTCTCGCAACTTTGTTCATTTTTAAAACCTTTTCCCGACAATAATGATGACCTACCAGTAAATCTATAAGGCATTTTTGTAATCCACCCAAAATCTGTATTCAATAATTGTCATTCCAGCCACATTCTCAAATGGCAATGATGCCCGTTATTTGCGTCGTCAATAATGTAACTAAGTTATGGGCTTTTTGTTTGGGATATGTGGTGTAACTGGCAAAGACAAAATATGGTTTGAAAAAATGTCATGTATTTGTGTCTTAGTGTGGATTGTTTTCTTTTTTAAATTGAATTTTATCTTTTAATTTACACCTTTAACTTTGATTTTATTTTATCTTATTATTCTTTACACCTTTAGCTTTGATTCTATGTCAGTTTTTTGTGCATATAAAAAACACAGCAGCTAATCCGGTCACAAATACCAGCGGCTATCTGGAGGTTCGTAAGAAGTCCTGCCAACTGTTCATTTGCGATTGTGTGCCTCTATATCTACATTATACTGTACTTGAGTTAAGCTAATTTGGTAATTAGTAATTAGATAATTTCAAATTCGAATTGTTTCTGCACTTCCATTGTAAATTTGCCCTTTTGTATTAAAACTTCTAATGATGCGATAACTTCCTTCAAGCCTACTACTCTATTAGTATTCAAGAGAGGGATCAATAAAATTCTTTAACAGTTGCGTTATTTGACCAAATTCTTTTTATGCAAATTTTGCGAAAGAAAAAAGAGCAAACTCAACAAGGTGCTAGTTTCTTTTCGTTTTAAGGAATTTTAATTTAAATGAATGCCTAAAGGAGAAACAACATAAATTGTTACAAACTCAAAATTATTCCTATGTGCAATTAAATAGCAGTAGCGCCTGTTATGGATAGGAAACATTGCGCCTTAAGCCTGCCCTAAATTCTCCTTTAAGTTAGTCCGTGGACAATGACGCTCCGTAGCTCATACTATAGCGCAAGCAGCAATTTATAGGAACAACAAAAACTACAGTTGTACGGACTTGTCGGTTAAGATTAGCTGCTATGCAGTAGGTGTTAGGCTTATATCGCAGTTTAGACCTAAACGGCCGCATAGCCATAGTCCATATAAAGACAAATTATGTTTTCATCTCACTGATTTGTGCACAAGCCTCGACTGATGATGACGACGAGGCCAAAGGTCATAGCCTGGTATTGTAGCTAGGCTATATAGTGGCTATTATTCTGGAAGGTTTTAACGCTAAAATAGGGAGGGAAGATGTTCTTAGTTCGAAAAAATTCGGTCTGCACACAACAGCAAACTTGGAAAAAAAAAACTCGGTACTGTCAAGGATGACGCATGGTGTCTAATAAAAAAATGGAAGTTGCACTGGTGCAGCCATTCGTGACTGGTGCTATAGCCGACCTGATCTTTTAGCTCGATACATTTTTTCCAGCGACTCAATAGCGTTTGTTTATATAGGGTGGTGCACAAGCAACATCAAGATTTGATCAGTGAATACATTTGTTAAGTTTTTTTTCGTCTCTTTACAGAATTAACTAAATAATACTTGGGAAATTTATGAAAGGGAAAGGCTGAGCACAGAACAAAGTTGTTCAATTTTACTTTGAAAGGCAGCATTCGATTATTCTGATTATATCAAAATTTCTTTCATGTTCGAAATGCTTCTAGCGCTCCAACAATTTACCGATTGGTTCAGCGCTTTGGGCAACAAGGGGCTGTCTATGATTTTCCGCATGCTGGCAGACCTCGTGCAGTTCGAAATGAAGTGACCATTGCTCGAGTGCAATCAAGTATTGAGGAAAACCTCGAAACTTCCAGCAGGCGACGCTCTCAGCAGTTAGAGATGCAATTGCAATTGGTTCATGAGTTAAAAACAAATGATGCACAAGAACGCTACAGCAAGAACTATCAAACTCCTTAAAATAGCCATTAATTGCAGACTGCACCTCTTCATTGTTGGCAAATATTTTACCACCGAGCCATATTTTTCAAGTTTGGAAATATAAAATAGTCCGAGGGAGCTAAATCTGGTGAATAAGTTAAGTAATGAAGCAATTCGAACTTTAATTCCTTACTTTTGGTCATTGCAATAGTGGATGTGTGAACTGCAGGGAATTGTCTTGATAAAACAACACTTTCTTCTTTACCAATGCGTCCTTTTTCCGTAATTTCATCACCTAAACGCTGCAATAAATTATCATAATATTCGCCGCTGTTTTCTGAAGATAACCAATAAATATAATCCCCTGCCCTTCCCAAAAAAAAAAAAACGACGCCATGACCTTGCCTGCAGATGGAACCGTCTTCGTCTTCTTGGACACGATTCTCTCTTTCTAATTCTCTCAATGCTTTGACTGTTCTTTTGTCTCTTTCTACTGAAACATCTTCACGACGCTGTTTTTGCTTTACTGAAAACAAGGGCGATACCCATCTTGCGCACAGTTTTCCCGTCCTGAAAATGTCGGTCAAGATATGATGTGTTGCGCTTTATGAAATGCCTATCATTTCAGCTAACTCACGCTCCTTCAGTCGAGATCATCAAATACCATTTCATGAATTTTCTTAACCGCGTCTGGCGTGGATACCTCAATTGGTCGTTTTGGCAGCTCGTACGGCCTTGTTTAAACTATGCTACCCAATATTGTACCTTTGTATTGGTTGAACTGAAACCTTTTAAATGGAAATATTGAATTACCTGACCTATTTTTGTCCATGTTTACAAATTCACTGAGATCGTTCACTTTTAATGGCTCTAATGAAAATACTGAACAACGTGCGGCGTCTTTAAACTTAAAACATATGTTTTATAAGGTTGCCACTTTTGACCAAAATAATTTTTTCAAACTACTGGCACCATCTACATATATATGCCGAGTCGGGAAGTTTTTGGACCGCCCTCGAAATATCCATATAAGCACAATCAATATTGTGAGAACGAGAATATAAAAACTTACAAAAATAGAGATGAAGTCTAAAAGTGGAAGATATGCTACGAAGCTTCCCTGCTGTATGGAAAACGATTCTGGATAAGCGGGCCCTGCAATTATAGAGATAACGCTATTGTAATCGTGAAGAAATAATGGTATTACCCGATAGTATCACAATCTCTGAAAAGCAATACAGAGGATGCTAATGAGCATGCGAAAGCTTCTTAACACGATTTGACTTAATGACTGCAAGGTTGGCCGTTGGTGGTACTTTAAGTCTGTCTGACCAGATTGGACTTTATCAGTGCAGATTTACACTGGGTAAATCTGCTAATAATCAGATATATCCATTGCGGCGAATACTACAGGAGACCGTAGAAAACAAAACGAAACATACTGTCCGTTCATTGACTTTGAGGGCGGGTTTTACAGTTCGAATGGCCAAATATTATTTAAAGAGTTTGTCGATTTTGATACTCGTGCGAAGCTTAGGCAGAGTTATCCGGTCTGGTAAGTCTGTCAGCTGTTAAATGCCTGTCATCTGAAGTGCTATTTATTAAGTGACAGTTTTGTTATTTACGAATATAGATCATTTGGCAACTGAAGGACGTGTAGAAATAGATAAACCCTACTACAAAAGTGGTGATTCAAATGCAAGGCATTATGGATGATTATGGCCGTCATAATCGACCTACTGTGCAAGAAATTAGCAAAATTATAAATTTATTTTAAGAGACTGAAATCGTTACAGATGTGGTCAGGCATGTGCATCATCGCAATGTGCGCACTGTTGAAAATATTGCTTCTATTAGTGAAAGTGTGGCGGATAATACGAATTGCAATTCAGAGCGCTATGGCCGTATAATAACCGACTTTTTTTTGGTCTGTAATCGAAGATTATGAACTGGACGATATGCGGTTTGAACAAAGCAGTACCACGAGCCACACAACATGACCGATGTTGGCTTTATTGCATGAAAAGTTTCCACATAAAGTACTTTTTGCGAGGTCAATTGGCCACCAAGATCATGTGATTTGACGCCGTTAGACTATTTTTTGTGAGGCTACGTCAAAGATTGTGCTTGCGCAGATAATCCCCAAATGTTGGAGCAACTGAAAACCAACATTCGTTAAATTGTCGCCGAGATACCGCCCGAAAAGTGGTCGAAAACTGCCTCAAAGGCAAGCATTGTAATGATATCAAGGTTTCGTCGTAATCATAGCTTTATGTGTGTTTTTTTTTAACTTTACTTTTGAAACTGTAAAATGGATAACATATTTCTTTATAGGGTGAAACTGATCGTTATTTTGACGCTGTGCTAATTTTTTTTTTTTTTTTTTGATGTTTAAAATTGAGGTTTGACAAAGTTTTCGTCTTCTATAAAATTGTTCAAATGTTACAGAGTGTTAGTTACAGTGCATATGATTATAATGTAGACAGCGTTTTAATGCATTGGGAAGTGATCGATAAAAATGTATTTGACAGTAAATGACGACAAGATTAATTGTTTCAACGGAAAAAGAGTCTACTCATTTGGGGCGCTAGTGGACTTGGGCGTGGTGGACGATTTCATGTGCCTGTGCCCTTCCGTTGATACAATTTACGAAGACAGCCTGGAATTATTGTTTGAAAATTCCTTCTTCTAGAGACTTAATAATGCGGACATAATTGATATAAAACTATAATCTAGGCGTCCACTATACGAGGTGTGTTTGAAAAAATAAGGTGAATTTTAATTTTTCTCAAAAAATATTTATTTATTCATCAATTTCTGTTTTAACTCCTTCAAAGTAGTCCTCCTCAGTTATAATACACTTGTGCCAGCGGTTTTTTTCAAGCAGTTCTGATATGCACTTTATAGTATGTCCTTGAGCCCTCTCAGCGATTCGGTTTTTATCTCCTCAATCGTCGCAAGACGCCGTCTTTTCATGGGTTTCTTCAATGTTGCGAACAGGAAAAAGTCTCAGGGGGCCAAATCTGGTGAATACGGTGGCTGAGGTATGATGACGGTGTTGTTTTTGGCCAAATAATCTCTCTCAAGCAAAGAGTGAGTAGATGCATTATCAATGATGCAAAAGCCATGAATTTTTTTCCACAATTCCGGGAGTTTTTTTCGTATTGCTTCACGCAAACGGCGCATATCTTCAAGGTAATACTACTTATTTACCTTGTACGACCTTGTAGTAAGAACTCATGATGGACTACGCCATGGTAATAGAAGAAAACAGTGAGCAAAACCTTGACATTTGATCGAACTTGGCGTGCTTTCTTTGGTCTTGGCTCTCCTGGACTCTTCCATTGGGACGATTGGGCTTTGGTTTTGATGTCATAACTATGTATCCATGATTCGTCACTAGTTATGACCCTTTTAAGCAAATTTGGATCATCGTTGACGTCATTCAACAATTCGTGCTCATGCGATGCTCATGTGACCTTGTTTTTGGTCAAAATTCAGCAATTTTGGAACGAACTTCGCTGCCACACGCTTCATGCCCAAAATTTCCGAAAAGATTGCATGGCATGATCCAACCGATATGCGGACATACTCAGAAACTTCTCTAATTGTGATTCGACGATTCTCCATAACAATTTTCTTCACTTTATTAACATTTTCATCATTTGTTGATGTGTTGGGGCGTCCAGTGCGAGCGTCGTCATTCACATCTTCTCGACCTCTTGTGAAAAGCTTGAACTATTTATAAACATTTTTTTGATTTAGAGTACTCTCACCGTATGCCACTGTCAACATTTCAAGTGATCTTGAGCACTTAATTCCATTTTTTACACAAAATGTGATGCAACTTCTTTGATCCATTTTTTTCGATAGCAGAAAATCGCCAAACACGCATAACACTTGTCTTATTTATGCCTCTCACAAACAAACTAAACATGCTGTACGGATAAAACCGTTAACATATTTTCGAGACGAGTGTACCAACATAAAAAAAATAATAATCGAAAGTCGAAAATTGAAAATTTGAAAATTCACCTTACTTTTTTGAACATATCTCGTGTAATTGCAGTGCCATATCAGAATAAACATCTATATATCTATATATATCTATATATTGTCAGCACTCATCACGAAAACGGTAATATTGCTAAATCGAATGGTATTTTTTTCAGTTTTTTTTTATTGAATGGTTCAATCTTGCTTTTTTTTTTTTTTTTGCTATTTTATATGTATTAAATTGCTTATTGCTGATGTGTACAGTTTATTGCACATATTATAAAAAAAGGAGTATGTAATTCATTTCCCATATGATGGATTTCTCCAGAAGTGTTCCAGATTAAAATCAAAAGAATCGACATTTGTCTGGTTTGTTTTGTCGATTTCTCCCTACGTTAGCTGTCAATGTGAATAAATGTGTTAGATTTCTTGGTTGTGTTCGTGTTTGATTTCGTTAAAAGCTTGAGGCAAAATTCGATAATTTCGGCAATGAGACATATTTGTACGACATGTTTCATACACAGGGTTAACGTTGAATGTTGCTACCTTAACCAATCCAACAGTCCTTGTAGCAGCTTTTAAAGATAATGGAATATAAATCACCACTACACTCGTTATATAGCATTGTCGAGAGGGTTCTATAGATGTGCCTCAAAATTGATCAAATGTTTTATACAATGGAAATGTCGATGCAAATGCTAGTGTGTAAATCTGTCCGATCTGGTCTGAAGATTTTATTTGGAACTTAGGTTCCGTGAGGGAGATTTGAGGTTTTATGGAAGAACTAAGGTTCTTAGCGGATTGTGTATACTTACCAGGGGGTTTCGTATTAGAGAAGAGGAAAAGATAACGGTTAACTTACATTACTTCAGATTTTATTCGTATGTTGAGGGCGGCTGGCGGAAAAAAAGAGATCAAGTATCCCGCTGATTTCAACCAAGAGACCTCCGTGCCCCGCTGGGTAGCCATATGGGCCCTTCATGGTTGTTTGAAGGGGCCCTTACACGGGCAAATAAATAGTTAATTTTTACAAATTACAATATTTACAAACTTTTTCATATAAGCAATTCAATGCAATTCAGCTTAATTCACTGTAACTTGATATAATGCAATTTTAATTCAAAACAATACAATTTAATTAAATGCAATTCAATTCAAAAATTCAATTTAATTCATAAATTCATAATTCATAAATTCATAATTCATAAATTCATAATTCATAAATTCATAATTCATAAATTCATAATTCATAAATTCAAATTCAAATTCATTTTTCAATTCAATTTCAAATTCATACTTTAATTTACTTTACAAAATTCATTTTTCGATTAATGGTAAAGAAGTTCAACAGTTTGTTTGTTTCTAATTGTCTGTGGGTTTTGTTTATAAAATTTCTTGTTTCCAATAACTCCACTAGAACAAATCAGATGAAATATGCTAGGAAGATTTTGAGAGCTTAGAGATTGAGAGATAGGGATAGATAAATTTTCGCTGCATTTCTACCACAACAACTTTGACTCTATGACAAGTTGCACCATATTGTTGAAACCATACAGTGTTGGTAGTGATTCTCTGCATATCTGGAAAGAAAAATTCATTGAACGAACGTCTTCATGTAACATCATGATAGCAATACTCATCAGTCACCCTGTACTGAATTATATATTCGAGTGGTGGCCCGATCGGAAACCATAAAATAAGTATTTCATTTTTAAATTTAAGTCAGTTTACACAATTTTTCACCTTTGGGCGGAAATATTTTTTGAAATGACTTTTGACTTTTCTATAAATGTTTCAATTTTTAAGAAACCTTTTTTTTCACTTTTTCCCGATATATTGAATTTTAATATCCAGTTATGAAGCAATAATGCTGAGATAATCTTCCTACTGATAAACGTTTATGAATTAATTGTAGATTTAGTATGTTTGGAAGTATCGCATTGAGCTAATTTAGATCATTATTATTAGATCATTGAATTGATGCAAGTGAGAGATAGTGGAGTTATGAAAAAAGCGAAATTTTCCGAAAAATTACAGAAAAACTTTTGAATTTTTTAAAAATTTTACCAATAATT
>JAHXMU010000565.1:693090-764269 GCA_019455685.1 Philornis downsi
TTTATACACAATTTTATGTGAAATGTTTGATTATTTTAGAGTTTTAATGCTGTTCATATAGTTTCATATGTGTTTTGTAATTAACATAAATAAAACTTGTTAAATTTAAATTGAAAATTACTATGCTCATATTTTCAATGTGGTTATTGCACCTGAATATGATCAGGTATAAGATTATATGTTACCGTATTCGGTCGTTATCCCTTTGGAAATGACCGTAATACCCTTTAGGAATTTATGACCACATTAAATAGGAATATGTCCTCTATTTAAGTTCGGAGCGTTCGATGATAAAAATCCACAAGGCATCACAATCACCGCCTCTATTTCAATGGGTGTTCCAACAAGAACGCAAGATTTAAATTTGGGGCCATTCGAAGTGTCATTGTTTGACATTTGAACAATTGTTATTGTTGTATTGTGGTTTCAACAAGACGGCGCGCCACATGTCATACAGCCAGAGAAACAAATCAATTGCCGCATTAGTCATTTCCCGGTCGTGTTATTTCGCGTTTTGGTGACCAGAATTGGCCGCCTAGATCGTGCGATTTAACACCATTTGACTTTTTTCTTTGGGTTTTTTTTGAAGTCGATGGTTTACGCGAATAAGCCGACGACGACTCAAGTCTTAAAAGAGGAAATTGGACGCTGCATTAATGAAATACCGTAGCATTTATGCAAAACGGTCATTGAAAATTTCATTAAAAGATCGCGTGTGTGCCAGCAAAGCCGCGGCGGCCATCTGCCCGATGTGTTGTTCCATACATAACCTCATTCTGTCTACTTTACGATATAATAAAGTTTCACGCTGTCTACTTTACGATATAATAAAGTTTACGTTCTTGTTCGGACACCCGCTAGAAAAATATCAGCGGCGAAAATTTTCATTGCGATTCGTTTTTCCCTCCGTGTAGTAAATTTGCCATAAAATGTAGTGACCAAGTAATCCCATCAGTTACGCCAACGCATTCATTCAGCTGTGCTATATTTATTTACCTTAAATGTAGAGGAAAAACTTTGAAAAAAATATTTCCTTTTCCTTTCCTACGCCCGCAGCAAGTATGTTTTTTGTTGTTGTGTCTAAAAATTTGCTTGATTGTTTTTATAATGCATATTGTAAGTTTTCTCAGTTGTTTTCTCTTCAAATTCGTTCCACTTTAAATTTCTTAGCATATGAATGTATACAGACAGAATCTTCGCTTCACTTAAATTGACAGAAACTTGCCTTAAAGTGAACATTTTTAGTTTTTGTTTAAAACTCAGAGAAGTTGGCATTCGTTTCGGTTAATCTAGAGTAGTTTTTAAATTGTAGTTTTCCATTTGCCACTAAAAGGAACAATTTGCAATGAATGAAAAAAAACTTAAGTTGAATCAGCAAGCATCTGAACAAAATTGAAACGTGTTATACGAATGTCTATCCTATATGTATACGAGGACAGTTCCAAAACTAAATATTTAACCAAATTATTATGGTTAAAAATAGCAACCTTATAAAACATAAGTTTTAAGTTTCAAGGCGCCACTTTGTTTAGTACTTTTATGTGCTAGAGCCAGATTCTATTTTGAGGGAGTCTGCTCCTTCGTTTACGACTGTAAAATAGTGGGTAACAGAATTTTAGCTAGGCCTTACGAACTTCCAAGACGAACTCCGTAGTGATCGACCAACTGAAGTGTTCACGTCAGACACCGTTAAAAAGTCCACAAAATGGTGAAGGTGCATGAGCTAGTTGAAATGATAAGCATTTCAAAAAGTGCTTCACATCGTGCACTGGCCAAAAATTTGAAGATGAGAAAGCTGTGCGCAAGATGGGTGCCGCGCTTGCTCTCAGTAGAGCAAACACAGCAGCATGAATATATTTCAGTAGAATGTTTGGCGACGGTCTTTTATTCTAATTGCTTGACCAGTCTAAATTTAGTCGAAAAAAATAAATAAAACTTGATACTGTTTGTTTATTCAACAAAGTGAAGTATTTTTTCTCGCTTCCGATAAAGCTAACGTGGTTTCGATTTCAAAAGTAAGGTTAAATAAAATAAACATAAATCTATGATTTCGATGAGACTTTTATTTCATTATAATGTACGAAATATAAAATCACTGAAATGACCACTTCTGAATTGGTTGCAGTAGTGAATGCTTTTTGCGTAGTTTTCGCCGTCTTTGTTGCACATTTTGGATGGAATCTTTTGGCGATAACTTGACAAATGTTGCTTTTTAAATGACGTAGCCCCGCAAAAAGAATAAGTCTAAAAACCTCAAATCGCATGATATTGGTGGATAATTGATGTCGCCAAAACGTAAAATTACGCTTTCTGAAAACTTCTAATGAAGTTTGGCTAATAAAGCCAAAATCGGTCGTGATGTGTGACCCCTGGCATCGTCTTGTTGAAACCACATATCGTCCAGTTCATAATCTTTAATTGTAAGCCAAAAATGTCAGCTATTATACGGCTATTGTGCCTTAAATTGAAATTCGGACTATCCGAACACAGAAACGATATTTTCGGCAGTACGTCGATTGCGATGCTGCACAAGCCTGATCGCATCTATAACGCTTCCAGTCCCTTCAAATTTTTTTTTATAATCTTATCAGTTCAATGAGGTTCATCGTTGAAGAAAATTTTGTTCGATGAAAGTCCACGTTTGAATCAGCACTTTTGTAATAAGTTTTAACTATTTTTGTGCATTCTTCGGTTGTTAAATGATACATATTCATAAATGGTAAGCCTTCTACTAAATAACAACTGACAGCCTTGTCAGATCGGCGGTTTTGAAATCTCTAAATGGATAATCCTGTATCATAGCCAGAATGCATCAAAAGGAAGTAGAGTTAGTTTTTAAAAAAAAAAGAAATATACAAATTTGAATAGAGAATCTACTTTTATTATGAAATTTCTTCCTAGTATTTAAGTACAAAACAACAAAAAATTGATTTTTGAATTACATTTGTATACTCTCTTCCATAGAGAAGTTGACACTTATCAGGAGAGAAAGCTCTCTGTGTAGGCAACTTAAAACGAAATTCATTTCAAAACTTTTTTTTAGGTGATTGGTGATTGGTCTGTCTGGTCAGCCAGACATCTGTTGGACGCGATGGTCCAAATAAATCGATGGCAATCATAAACAAATTTGTTAGTTGTAATATTTTATTTTTTCCAAAAAAAAAAAAAAAAAGTTATATTAAATATTAAATCTATTTAAATATATGTATAAATATATATATATATGTATATATATAAATTAATATTATCACCAACGTTGGCTCCCCAGCCGTAATTACAAAAAGAAAAAAATAATATTAAACAAATTAAAATGAAAGTTATATCGATCCTAATTATACGAAGGTATACGAAGTCATGCAGTTATTGAATTTCCATTGAAGGAAAGTGTGCGAAAATTCTTGAACGAAAAACATTGTTAGAATAAGAGAATACTCTTAAGTCATTAGGCAAATGGTTCCAATATCGAGCAATCCTAATAAGGAAAGATCTCTCAAATGCTGAAATATTTATTGTAGGTACAATGATTTGTATATTTCTTGTCGAGCGTGAAAACTGAAACAATCCATATAGTGAAACAGGCACTCCACTTTTGACAACCTTGCAAAAAGTCATTAAATTATGATAATTCACAAAATTATTAAAAGAGCAACCTAGCACTCTTTTTACATATACGGAGATGTGTTCACGCCTACGTACACTGAAAATGAATCTTGCAACTGCATTTATTGTCAATTTCAATTTCGAAACATTCAGTGATGTTGTTCCCGATACCACTTCTAGCCCATAAATGATTTGAGGCATTAGAAGATAAATATTTTACTTTATTTTATTTTATTTAGGTAAATATTTTACATAATTTAGAATTAGAAATGACCATAATCGCCACACCTTTCTGGTACTTCCTATAAAAAGTGGTAGATTTACAGAAAATCAGTTTCATATGGTAACCTAGCAAGTGGTATCTTGGATTTAGCATACTTTCTACCGATTAATTTTTCTTGTAATATTCGGTCAATTTAATCTCCCGCGCAAAAGTGGACACTTTTTATATTTTTTTCCGACAATCGTATCATTTGTCCTTAGCAAAACCAAATAATATAACGGCTTTGCTAAGGAAATACAGGTAAATGTACGCAATTTATGTGGCTGTGTACAGGATCGTCCTAATTGTGGATAATTTAATACTAACAATCTCTGGGATAAATACAAAATTTGTAGTTTGTTCCTACAAATTACCATTATCGAATTCGAAAAATTCGTAAATTCGGAAAGGGACAGAACCCTTGTCACATTTTTCGGCTTATCTCATATGCAAATATATTTACAGAAACTTTTAAATATGTACACGACTTACTTATTCTCGGCAGAGTAAATATGAAATGTTCTTTTTTCTCCACCCCTCCCCCCACCCTGAATAGGATATAGACACGTTTTTCTCTCTCTTCCTTTTCCTATTCTCCAAAGCATTATAAAAGGCACTGGGATTACAAACGAAATTTATTTTATCTTTATATTGTAGTTGAAATAAAAAAGGGAATGTGATGGAAAAAGGATGAGCAATTTCCTTGTTCACTTTAAGAAATAGCAATGATTTAATTTGTGTTGTATACTTGAGAAAAAAACGCATGTAAAAGGCCTTTGCTGTGATATGGCAATAAGACAAAAATTGACTATTTAATGGATTACTTTGATTTGAAAACTTAATCATATAATCTGTTCAATAGAGTGGAAGTGTTTAAAAGTTTTAGGGATATCAGGCAAATATCAGTTTGCCTATTTGATTTGTGGAAGATAAATTCTAAAAATGTGTTTAAAAATTACATTGATCAACACAGAATTGTGGGATGGAAATAGTATTATAAGTTTGCTACAAAACGTTGAAGTGCTGCATTTTTTATTATATTGCGGTATTTTATTTAATTTGCATTTCTCATAATATTCCATCAAGATAAATTATGCACCCTCCATATAATATCTTTTCATAAGACTGCATTTTGTAGGATTCATTTGATGGGAAGTCTAAACATTTCTAAATTTGAACAGAATAGAATATCTTATGCAAATGAATTCGAAATGTTATTTTTTAAAAGTATTTATTACTGAACGAAAAGTAATGTAAAGAGTGGGATTCGATGAAACTCTTTTGAATGTTAGTTTCAAAGCTGTCGGTCTGGCAAAGCTGTCAGCTGTTAAATACCTGCCATCTGCAGGGTTATTTATTTAGTAAAAGGTTTGCCATTTACTACGAATTTACATCGTTTAAATGGTGCCCCTTTTTGTGCATCATGGGGTGATTATGGTCGTCGTAATCGACGTACTGTGCAAGGAGTTGGCAAGATTATAAAGAAATTTTGAAGAGGCTGAAAGCGTTACAGATGTGGTCAGGCCTGTGTAGTATCGCAATGTACGAAATGCCGAAAATATCGCTTCTGTTGGTGAAAGTTTAGCGGATAATCCAAATTTGTCGATTCCTTTATTTCCTTTTCACTCGATGGTTACGGCAACTAGTAAAATTGTTGCATATGGGACTCGCAGAAACCAGAAGTGTTTGTGGAGGTGTCATTGATCCGTATTTTTTCAAAAATGACGGTGAAGGAAACGTTACCGTCAACTTTAGCCGGCTTCTTTTGGACTACAAGTAAAAATTATGAATTGGACGATATGTGGTTTTAACAAGACGGTGCCACGAGCTACACAACATGACTGATTTTGACTTTGGTGCATTAGGAGTTTCCAGAAACGTAATTTCACGTTTTGGCGACGTCAATTGGCCACCAAAAATCATACTATTTGACGCCGTTAGACTTACGAGTATATAATTTTGATAATAGATAAACGTTGGAGCAGATACCGGCCGAAATGTACGAAAAAGTGGCCGAAAACTACCGCAAAAGAATCCACTGCTGCAGCCAATTCAAAGGCGGTCACTTAAATGACATTGCAGTATATTTCGTACATAATGGCAAGGTCCAAACATTATAATGAAATAAAAGTTTTATCGAAATCATAGCTTTATATGTGTTTTATTTCGCTTTGCTTTTGGAGCCGAAAAATAGGTAACCCGTTATGAAATTACGCATGCCCCTGTTTCAATTAGACGCAATGTGTATCCACATGAGTTCTGTGAAACTGTTCGTTCACATGAAAATAGTTGTTTCATTAATGCTGTGTTCTTATAAGATTATTTAGAAAAGCTTGGCGTGGCAAATATTTTTCATGGTAGAAATTTAGCAGAACATTTCTTGTGAACGTTTCCTTTTCCTGCGTGTCATCATTTGCTATACAAGCAGACGTTTGAGTTGCAAACGTAATTATTTCTTCGAGTTACTAGGAATTACATGAGGACTTCTATCTATGTTCTTTAGTTGACAATCCTAGTGTTGATAAATGCCATTTGGCATATCCATAGTAAGGCTTAACAACACATTTGACAGTTGACATATCCAAAATATTTTGCCAAATGTGTAAGATTTGATTTGTCTACAGTGTCTTTGAAATACTCGGCAAAATGTCGAAGACAAATACGGGGACTATAACAACGGACAAGGTAGCGGTCAGTTAACGCCAAGCATAATTACAAACATCACAAAATTTGCCTGGCTAAAACATCAATTAATAAGATATTCGTTGTTAAGTCCTAAGGAATGTTATGATTTTTTTATTGCTAAATTTTATATGTAAGGGGCAGATGCATAATATTAAGTTTAGTAGAATGTTGCCCCCTTATATACCTATAGGGTGTCCAAACAAGAACGCGAGATTAAAATGACTGATGCAGCAATTGAATTGTTTCTCTGGCCGTCTTGTTGAAACCACATGCCCTCCACATTCATTTCTTTAATTCTAGGCACGAAAAGCTGGTCACGAGCTGTTTGAGCTACCTTTCGACATCGACGTGGTTAAGCGCATCAAAATATAGCCATTGCCTTGGCTGGACCATATAACACGTATGAACAAAAGTGCTCCAGCTTGAAAAACAACTCGACTGGCGACGCAGAAGAGGGTGGCCAAAACGAATTGGCATGGTCTCAGGCAACATATTACGCTTTAAGTATATAATAAGAAATTCTTCTAAGAAAACTTTTTTCCTTTCCGATGTTACAATTTCCTACATTTTTTACAATTTTTAATTTTTTACGCAAAATTTTTAGTCTTTTTGGTATATAGAGTGTCAGGATCTTGTAAAAAAAAACGTTGAATGGAACTATGGCTCCTATCCAGTTTGCGCCCAATTTCTCTTCCACTGCATCATCCTTCATCCTTGTAAGCGATTATTTTACCTATTTCATGTTCTGCCAAATTTTTTCCTCACGGTATGTCTTTTTCGTCACTGAATTGTATCACTTCTTTACAAAAATAATAATGATCTTATCGTTTGCACTTTTAAAAACTTGGCATTATAATTGTGAAACACGCTAAAACTGAATTATCGTATAAACCGTGCTGTTATTTGCACAAATCCCAAAGTTTGTGTGCATGGTTGTTTCGTTCAAACAAGTATTATATCAAAATACATCATAACAACACAAATGAAGCAAATTTATGGGTGGTTTTATAAATATGAAACTCCCCTCATCGCCCGAAATCGTGTTTATATTTACAGTTTAAGTAAAATATAGGTAAAATTTTTTTTTTAAAAAAAGCTCCAAAAGAATTAATAAAATTAATTTTGAGTTGTCGTGATAGTCAACATTTTTTTCAAATGTAGGCATTTAGGATTCAATTGTGGCTGTTTGAAAACTGAGAAGTCTTGTTGCATCGCAATAAGTTTCGATAAAACATAAGTTGGAAAAAATCTCAGTTTTTCTCCACTTTGACATATTTTTCAATAGAATAGTGCAAAAATTTTTTCAAAATGTCCTTCAGATTTACTGATTCGCCTGAAACACAATCCAGTGCTAAAGTTTTTCAAATTGTCCTTCAGATTTATTGGTTCGCCTCAAACACAATCTTTAATATATTCATAATAAACTTTGTTATAATTGTTAATAATATATCGGAAAAAAGTATTCGTTTCGATTATTGTCAATTGCGATTTTTGTCTAATAATTGAATCACTATGCTCCGATTACATCAATTAATTACTTTTAAGTAACAATGGTTTACAAATTCGGGAAAAAATTGACTGCAGAAACGAAGCATATTTTTCAACTAATCTGGGTGCGTGGAATTCGAGTTTGGCATAAAAATTGGGCTATCACGTCCTGTTCACTTTGTTATCGCATGCTGGCAATACTGCAACACAGTCAATGCTGACACTACAATTTCACAATTATTAATTTAACAGAAGCCCACATTAATTTTAAATCTTCATAATAGTAGCGTTTAAGCATGTAAGGGAGATCGCCTGTTACTGATTCAAGCTATTTTTGGCTTTGTGTGTGGTAAATATTTGGTTGGAAAAAAAGGATATGCAATCAATATCCTCATTACACTAAAATTACATAATTTTGGTTTTGCTATCAGAAACTTGAACAAAACGTGGACACCGACAATGTATTGCAATAATTGCAGGACAGTTTTATACAAGTAGTCAAATGGTAAGAAGATCTATTTCGATTTTTCAATTCCAGTACTTTGGAGAGGGTCAAGTAACCACCAAACCGATTGTTATTTCTGTTTAACAAAAGTTGCTGAATTCGATATGAAAAACCAAAAATTTTATTTCTTACGCGAATGTCCCATCGGTTTCCAAACCAATTCAATGGCTACCAATTGATCCACTACCAGTCATTTAAAGTGCTACGAGCGGTGAGTCCGAAACATGTTTCACCAGCAGTGGTAGTTTGTGTCAGGCTGATGATGAACGCCATTTAGTCAGTCAAGCTGAGCTGAATGATCAAATTCGGGATTTACATTTAACGAAACAAGACGCAGAATTACCAGCTTCACGCATGCAGCAGTGGAAACATCTTCCAGTTGGGACAAAAGTAATAATCTATAGAGATAGAAGCTTGGAATTGGCTGCATATTTTGAAAAGAAACACTCTATTCTATATTCTATACTGTACTGATGGTGATGGTTTATTTAAAAAAATGAACCAGCCATATGACAAAACTGAATGAAGATTATTTATTGATGGCTCTGAGTACAGTTTAAAGGCTCTGCTTTTGCATCCATACCAATTGCTCATGGAAAATAAGGAATCAATAACTAAAATTTTGACATAATTCATACACTCTAGACAAAGATGGTGCAGCATTTAAATAATTATTAGCGGTTTTTCCTAAAATTTCATATCCTAAAATCAAAGACACCATATTTGTTTGCCCTCAGTAAGCTATTGAATGATGACAATTTTTCACAATATTTATTGGAGAAAGAATATACAGCCTGGAAATCTTTCAAGAACATCATGGATAGTTTTCTTGGAAACAATAAGAGTGAAAATTACAGACAAATTGTTGTTGAATTATTGAAAAAATATCACGAATTATGTGCACGAATGTCACTCAAAATGCATTTTCTTAATTCGCATTTAAATTTTATTCCTACAAAACCTGAATGCGGATTTAATGAAAATTGAAAGAAATTATCAAGGATTTTGGGTCAAAATCATACTGGGAGACTATTGCTGGACTCTAATACGTGAAACCGAACCAACAAAATACAAACGACGTTAATTCACTTTTTGAAATTCATCGATTTTTAAATAAACTAATGATTTTTGATGTAAAAAGCGAATAAAAACATTTTATTTTTGTATCCGGAAAACCTGACGTGATGAAGAAAAACCAATTGCAGATTCAAATTCAGCTCGCCGTATTACGCTAGGAAAGATATTTGGTTGCTCCAGTCCAAAACCTTGTTGGCTAGTGTAATTGCATCTTCCCATTCGTGAACGACTGTGGGGCTATGGTAAGTATCCTCGTCTATCGTTCGCATGATTGCGGGTTCAAAACCCCAATACAGTCACCTATCTGTATTTAAGCGGCAGTCACTACGATGGTTTTGGTAAACACTTCGAACAGTTGAGTAGTTAACAAGTCTGGTAAATACTTCTCAAACAGTGGCGTTCGTAGTCGTGCTGTTGAGTGAGTCTAAAAATAGAAATTGTTTAAGTTCACTGAATGTGAGAAACTCTCCCATACCTTATTCATAAAATGCAAAGGAGTTTGTTTTATACCCTCACTCGTTTGAAAAGCAAAAATGTATGATCATAATAAGCGTTAGCACGATAACTGCTGTAAATCTTTTCGAAACGACTTGTAATTTGGCACAGCCTAACACTTTGCCAGATCGTGGGTATTGTGAATGGGCTATATAGACCCACCATCTCTAATATCTTCCGTAAAAATTGACCGATTTTCCGAAATCCAATCATTTCTTTGTAATTTCTAATTAGAATATGCTTCTTTATTGAAATTTAATTTTTCCACTGGAGTTTCTAATTCGTAGGTTGAAAATAACCACTCCATCACCCATAAAAATTACATAATTAACCCATGTAGTGCATATAACCTATAAATGTAGTCTTAGTTTTATAGCTTTTATTTAATTGCACTATATTCTTCTTATTTTAGAATGATTTGGCTGATTTTGCAAAAATTTGTGATTCCTTTATAATTTGTCAACAGAGAACTTTCATCCATTATTGCGCTTTAGTTCAGATAATTTTTCGATAAATACCTAAAAATGGTATATAAACTGAATTTATTACCTGGCTGAAATTTCCGTACTGCTTTTGAAGTCTATTTATTTCCTGAAAAACTAAATCATCATTTTTTTTTTTTTTTTTTTGATTCATTTACTTATTTTATTTTTTATTTTTTTGTCGACAATTTCGTGTCAAGATAACAAATGATGATTGAAATGCAAATGATAAAGCATATACGAATACACAGTTCTATTACTGTAATTTTGCATTTGCATCAATTGCTTCATGTCCTGCTGCATATTTAATATGTCACATTCCAAGAAAGAAATTTTCGTTAAATAAGTTTCATGAATTTTTGTTTAATATTAATTAAAATTTATATTAATTTTGTTTTATATTATTATATTATGCAAAATCATATACATCAGATTGAGAATTTAATTTTCTTCCCACGTGTTCGCTTTGAGCTTTGAAAAAATATTCCACAATGTCTTCCACATATTCGTATTTGTTTCCTTCATTGAACTGGTACATTTCTCTCCGATGGCGCTTTATCTCTTTGTCAGTGTTTCTATAAATAGAATATAATAGAAGGCAAACGTATCTAATATACCAAATTTTTGCAGGGTCGCAATGACGGCCCCTCCCTCAGGCTGCCTCAACGATATGAAGTTTATGTATCTTAAATAACGTATAGAAAGTTATTCAACCTTATTGATATAAACTTTGATACGATCCCAGGTCCCTACTCATCTTTTTTCAACATGTGATATATTAACCGAGTGGGAAAAGAAAGACTTCAACAATTGAAATACGAGGGCGGTCCCAAAACTGGCCGACCTATAAAGCAGACACAAATGAATTGGGAAAATTTTTTCTTAATTTTTCAACATAATCTCCTTTTCCCTTGATGCATTTTTCCAGCGATATTCAATAGCTTCAATACGCTGTATATACTAAGAACAGTCAAACTCCTTAAATTAGCCATTATCCACAGAATCAACCTCTTCATTGTTGGCAAATCTTTTACCACCGAGCCATTAAGACTATAGGGTGCGTGATGAAGCGATCCGAATTTTAAATCATAATCCATCGCAATTGTGGATGTATGAACCGCATAGCATTGTCTTGATGAAACAACACTTTTTTCGCCAAATGCGGCCTTTGTTCCATAATTTCATCACCTAAACTCTGCAATAAATTAGTATAATATTCGCCGTTGATGGGTTTTCTTTTGTGTAAATAATCAATGAAAATAACCCAAGCGCATCCCAAAAAAAACAGATGTTATGGCCTTGCCTGCAGATGGAACCGTCTTCGCCTTCTTTGGGCACGATTCAACCATTCCAGCCAACTGGTTTGACTGTTCCTTTGTCTCAGGTATGAAGTGGTGGACCCATGTCCCATCCATGGTTATAAATCGACGCAAAAATTCGACTTTATTGCGGAGAAACATTGCCAATCGCTCTACTGACACATCTTCACTACACTGGTTTTGCTCCATTGAAAGCAAGCGCGGCACCCATGTTGCGCATAGCTTTCCCATTTTCAAATCATCGGTCAATATACGATGTATAGCACCTTTTGAAATGCCTATAATTTCAGCTAACTCACGCACCTTCAGCCGACGATCATTCAATACCATTTTGCGGATTTTCTTAGCAGTGTATGGCTGGCGTTGACACCTCAATTCGTCGACAATTATGTTATTCATCTTGGCAGCTCGTACGACCTCGTTTAAACTCTGCTAACCAATATTTTACAGTCGTAAAAGCAGACTCCGCCAGAGTGGACCTTAGCCCGACTTTAATACTGGTTGGACCGTGACCTTTAAAACGAAAATATTGAATATCATAACGATGACCAATTTTTTTCATGTTTACAAATTCACTGAGATTGATTACTTTTGATGGCTCAAATAAAAATACTAAACAACGTGGTGCCTTAAAACTTAAAGCACATGTTTGCCACTTGTCAGGTTGGATAATTTTGGAACCGCCCTCGTAATGTCAGGTTCAAACTGATAATAAAGCAACAGAGAGGAAAAATGTGGAAATACAAAAAACAAAAACACACTGTTGGGAAAAATATATAGTGGGTGTAAAATGTGCTTACACGCATAGATATGCATTAGGATGGCACGTTTGCCGTTTTCTCACAAGTTGCAAAAATATTTATGACAAGCTAAGTTACTATTAGGATAAATGTCAAATTACGAGATTGCTGAAGTCTCTGTTATAGGAAATGAGTAACGGTATCACTACAATGAGAAACGATAGAGCGAGTCTTAGCAGAATAGGCAGGCAAAAATCCTTCAGGAAAGGTTAAAAAAACAATCGCTTTATGGGACGTCAATTGTGTTATTCCCAATGCGTATAAAGTTTTTGCGTGCATTAAAAGGAATTGTTCAGAATTTTCTGCCCCCAATACATTTAAATATATTTTTACATCGTATGTTAGATCTAATTTGGAATATGCCGCTATTATTCATACTCGTATTGCACGTATTGAACGGGTGCAGCATGTGTTTGTAAATTTTGCTCTTTCTTCGTTTAGAACCTACAATTCCAAATGCTTATTACTTGGGCTACAGACATTGGAATATCATGATAACTTCTAGACAGTGCTATTTGTTTTTAAAATAATCGTAGCCGCCTATCGACTGTTCTAACCGCCTACATCGCCTACATCGTTGGGTTGGCGGGCTCATGGAGTTTTAGTCGCTATGAATCACTTCGACGGGAAGCGTCGCGCATTTTGCGTACGCGCATTTTACGAGAACTCTCGTTCATATATTGCTACTAGGCGACTATATTGTGCTGAATATGGACTACGGCGAATTAGTGAAGCTCCGAGTGCTAATTTAATTAAAATATGGGTAAAGCGTTTTGAAGAGACCGGTTCAATATTTAAACCACAAACAAATGGTCGCTTAAGAACATCTAGGACCGAAGACAATGTTGAGAGAGTTATGGAGTCAGTACGAGGAAATCCACATCGCAAGAGATCGTCTGTCTTACAATTATCGCGACGAAGTTTGCAACGAACTTTAACATTGGATCTTGAACTGCATCCATATAAGCTGCAATTAACACAAGAACTGAAAGAGTCTGATTTAATAGCAAGGCTCGCATTTGCTAATAAAATGCTTAATCGATTTTCCAATTTTGACAATATCCTTTTCTCTAAAGTGACAGTATGGACAGCAATCTCTGGCAGAGGAATAATTGATTCTTTTTTCTTCAAAAATGAGCGGGGCCAAAACGTCACGGTTAATACGAAACGCTATGTTGAGATGTTGGACGTATTTTTGGTTCCAGAAATTAAAAGTTCAAGAATAGTGAATTCCAGAACTTGGTTCCAACAAGATGGAGCTACCTGTCACACATCAAATGACTCCATGGCGGTGGTGAAGCAGATGTTCCCTGGCAGACTGATTTCGAAAAGAGGTGATATCTCATGGCCCCCACGTAGTCCAGACTTGACACCTCTTGATTTTTTTTTTTTTGTGGGGATACCTCAAACACAAAGTCTACAGTAATAATCCATGAAACATCGTTCAGCTCAAGGAGAATATCCGTGGTGAAATGGCAGCCATTACACCAGTATTACTGAAGAAAGTTTTCAATAATTTTCGTTTGCGGTTAGAGGAGTGCCGTCGTAGAGAGAGTCACCGTTTAGATGATGTTATTTTTAAAAAATTAACTCCATTTATTACTCTACAATGCCTTAGATTTATTTTAACCATACCTTTTGTATTTATTTTTTAATCTATTTTTTAAATATACACGTTCCATTGGCCCACCCTGTGCAAGACGTGCTAGATATTGCACTCATGCAAGTTCTCTTAGCAAACATGTGTGTTGTTATAATTTAGTCGGAAAGGTACCACGAATTTTAAGGACTGTTACATTTATTTTGTGATTTCATATCGAATCAGAACTAGATATTTTCCACTAACTTTATTTTTTCTATTTTCGGTACAAAAATGGGGATAAGTTATCAATCAATTTAAGACATTCTGTTGGAATACAACATTTTTCAATATGACCATGTACGTATTTTTTAAATTAATGAAGTTTTTTATTTTGTTTAATCGCGAAATTAGTGTTTTCATATTCTTTTTATTGTTCCTCCTGTACAATTTTTGTTACGGATTTCATAAATTGATAATAATTCCAGCAATTCTCCAAAATATTTAACTTTGACATATTTCGTTCGAAATACCTTCACTTGTAGGCTAATTTGCCAACAAAAACATCTTAAAATTTGCAACACCTCATTTTTTCACTCTTCATCGTTGTTTACTCTTTCTTTCCGGTATAGGGTAGGTAGCATCCCTAAGTAACAAATGTAGATTCTGCATCAACATGAGCCTTCTAATTGCCTTGTATTTTCCGGGTATTACCTAACACAATTCATAACAAATTTAGAAATAAATTAAAAGCGAGTCTTCCTACTGTTCCACTACATTCCTGAAGAAATACCAATATGAGTCACACATCCATCCCGTTGTCCTTCATATCAAAAGCAGCCAACACATACACAGCATCCACAGTGTAGACAATAACAACAGCTAAAGAACGCTTTAAAAGGAAATCAACCAACTGCTATTGTGCCATTGTCTACAACAACTACCAAGTGCCTACAAGAACTAACATCCCTTTCTCCTCTCCAGACGGAAGATGTTGCGTGGTAGCTGCTGCTGTGTCGCAACATCCATTAAATGGAAATTCTTAAGGCGTCCTATTCTATCAACACCGAAAAATCAACAATGAGTAAATAAAAAAACTAAGCGTCAGATGTGTGAGTGTAATTCACACATGTGAGCTGTTTGTGTGTGTGTGTGTTGGTGAAAGCAATGCAGAGAAAACGCTTATTGAACAATGAAACTGGGATGAGAGTGTAACATATTATTGTAGCATTGCCTGCGACATTGCCAAAGGATTGTTTGGCTGTGAAATGAAATATAAGACGCTCATAATATTAGTTTTAAAATAAAGTATTTGCAGAAGAAACCCAGCAATAATGTATTCCGAATGCTATGTTTAACTATGTCAACAAGAAAATAAGACGATGGAATCACAATTTCTTATTAAACTCGGTTGAATACCATATTCGTATAAAGTACACAAATTATATCACTACCAAATGTAGTTACAGCAGTTTAGGCAAACGTTAATTGATAGAGCGGAGTTGAAAAATGGTAAATAAGAAAACTACAATGTAAACCGCTTAGGGAATTTTAAGTGACATTCGTGCACATAATTCATGATAATTTTGCAAAATTATGACGAAAATACGAGAGTTTACGTCACTAAAGTTTTAATTACTTAAGGTGCCTCGATTGTAAGAAGGAATCCTATTAGGCCTGTAGAAGGAAGAAGTTTGATGATACCATAGACGGCATCTTTTAATAAATTTAGTGCTGTACTGCGTGGTCGATATGATTTAATTTTCATTTAATTTTTTTTTTTTCTTTTACATGAAATAAGAACTGTTTCTTGTAACATTTAACAAATCATCTTTATATTTCATTATATGCGTGTTCATAGAAACATACAAATAATGAAATTCGCTGAATTCCACTACAATTCCGAAAATCCTCAGTAGAAAAACTTATTAATTTTGTTGAACGTTTCATCCTTTGTATTACTTCCCGGAAATATGTTATATGAAAACTGTTTAATAACAATTCAGTTTTGCTTTGCAATAAATCAAACAGACTGAATAAACGCACATGACGAGAATTGATGTGCGAATGTAAACCAATGTTAAACTATAAATATGTAAGCATAGGGTTATTCATTTTTCGGTCTCAAAAGTAAAGCTAAATAAAACACACATGAACCTATGATTTTGATGCAACTTTTATTTCATTATAATGCTTGGAACTTGCCATTATGATGTACGAAATACAATGTCATTTAAACAATCACCTCAGGATTGGTTGCAGCAATGGATCCTTTTAAGGTTTCTCCAGCGGCATTTTCCAAAAAATACGGCCCAATGACACCTCCAAACCACAATGCGCGCCAAATAGTCACTTTTTCCGGATGCAATGGCTTTCTTCCGAGGCCCACCGAGTGAGAAATGAGCTCCATCGCTGAAGAAAATGTTGTTGGATTGAAACCCCAGGTTGGAATCACCACTTATATATACAGTAAGTTTTAACTATTTTTAAGTATCTTTGGTCACTAAACGATCCATATTTGACAATGGCAAGCCTTTCACTACATAAATAACACTTCAAATAACAGGTATTTAACCGCTGATAGCATTGCCAGACCGGCAGTTTTGCAACAATTAAATGAATAACCCTATATTAAGGACATAAAAGACAACATTCCATTGCAAATATTTTAAAATATTTTAATTCTTAAGGCGGGTAAAGGTAAAATACGTAAAAATTCCTAAAATATATAAAATTTGTTGTTAGAATTTATATTTGTTCTAGTAGACATATCGGATAATTTTATGAAAAGATGAAAGAGATACGACATTGGCGGAAATTGTAATACAACATTTCACACCATGAGTAACCGATAAAACACTGATTCTAAGAAAAAATCCTCTTAGGCCTGTCGCAGGAAGAAGTTTGATAATGCCATACACTTCACTTTTTAATAAATTTACTGCTGCACTGCGTAGTCGATATGACTTAATGTTCCTCGAAAGCCTGCTCATTACGGTTAGACACTTTTTAAATGTTTTCGCACATCAAAGGGCCTTTGATAGTACACAACATATATAGTATAGTATATAGTATAGTTGTATAGTATACAACAGTATAGAGCATGCAAAATTATAAAGAAATTTAAGAATTGATCAATAAAACACAAACTATTTATTATTTGTTTAAATTTACTGTGTCGCCTTTAAAGTAGGTTTCTGCCAAAATAATACTATTTTTGAAGGAGAAAAAAGATCACTGGAGCCATATAACGTGAATTCGGTAATTTTTCGACAATATGTTTTGATGTATCGTGGTTAAGAATTAATGACCACAATTCTACCTATTTTGGACGAATCTGCTCTCTCAAATGATAAACAACGATCAGATAATACTATTGATATAACGTCTCGCCTTCTGGCAAGAATTTCGGGTGCACAGCACCGCGATAATCAAAGGAAACAGTCAACATTATCTTGACTTCTGATCGATTTTGACGTAGTTCATTGGTTTCGGCTTACTTAGAAGGGACCATTTCGAAGCTTTTTGAGTAGTTTGCGTGTCAAACTCGTAAACCCATATCTCACTACCAGTTATGTATTTCACGAATGTGAGTGGGAATTTACTCGCTCCAGCATGTCTTCAACGATCCTTATCCGACTGATTTTTAGAAGAAAATTCAGGTCTTTTAGTACTAAACGAGTAGTAACGTATTTCACAGCCAAAAAATCTTGTACAATTTTACGAGACGCAGAAGATTCAGCGACTATATCTCGAATATCGATTGTATATATATCGAATTCAAATAAATATATTCATTCACCATTTTCTTCATTTTAGCGACATTAACTTCAATAAAGACGTTGATGGTCGACCTCTTGACCGCTTTTTTGAATGCACTGTACCACTCAAAATGCACGTTTTTGGTAAAGTCGATCTACCGTAAGAATTTTGTTACCTTTTGTGAGATTAAAAACGTTGATAGTCGACTTTTCGACCACTTTTGAATGCACTGTACCACTCAAATGACAAAGTCGATCTACCGTAAGCCTTTTGTTACATTTTGTGACATCCAGCACACAGAATCCTAGTTATAGCACAAAATTTCAGACAAATTTTTTGTTCGAGGCTTTTATCCATTGCAAAAATCGCAAAACACGCTTGACATGAACTGACAAAATCAAGCACTAAACTAGCTAAATTACTGTTCATGCTCAAACTCCGAGTCTATATAGAGAACAGTTACGATAAAAAGTGATTTGACCACAGCTTTAAGTAGACTTTAAATGGTTAATTTCCGATACTTTTTTACACAATGTGATAACTTTGTCATTCCTACAAACACTTATCTGACATGTTATAAAATACATATATATGTAATCCTGATCATATTTTTATATTCATTTTCATTTATGATTCATCCTTTTATGATAATTGGCTCAGTAGGAAAATAAATTGCCCATACAAGAATCGCAGCCATTTCCAGAAAAATATTCTCCTTTTTTTGCAATTTTTAGAGAGATCCTCGAGGGAGACTGCGTCAAACTTGAGAGAAATAGAGATTTTTACTTGCAAAGCCAGCTAATTCGTTATCATTTATACTAGAGAAAAAGGTGCTCTTGACGGCCCGTTTATATGGCAAAGATCTGGCATTGTCATGCTGCAGACTGCAGGCTAAATCGGTACTGTATGAAAAATAGGAAACCATACGAGGACTGAATCAATCTCCAGAGAAATGGGCATTATTCAGATTTCTTTTCAACGATGAAAAGTGATAAAGAGTAGATGTACATATATTAAACCATTGAAAGCCCTTACTCTGCCTCGCTTTTGGGATTGAATGAAAACCACTGCCTACAACAGAATCGTCTCAACCCATCCATGTGATTACTTTTAGTGTTGAAGTTCATTAAATTAAAAAGGATTATGTAACTTCTTTACGTTTTTAACGAAATGCACTAATTGTGAACATGCTGGAAAACAGGCTTAATCGATATGTTACACTAGCCAACAAGGTTTCGGACTGGAGCAACCAAATATCTTTCCTAGAGTAATTTGATAGGCTGAATTCGAATCTGTAATTGGTTTTTCTGTATTACGTCAGGGTTTAGAGATATAAAAAATGTTTTTTTTGTTCTTTTATATAAAAAATCATTACTTTATTTAAAAATCAATGAATTTTTAAAATTGAATGGCGTTATTTAAACGTTGTTTGCGTTTAGTTGTATTAAAGTCCAGCAATAGTCTCCCAGCATGATTTTGACCCAAAATCCTTGATAATTTCTTTCAATTTTTATTAAATCTTGGTGAGCACACTCCACTTGTTCGTTGCTCACCGCACCTAAGTTTTAATGAAAAAAATCCAAATGCGAATGAAGAAAATGTATTTTGAGCGGCATTCTTGCACCTAACTCGTAATATTTTTTCACTAATTCAGCAACAATTTGTCTGTAGATTTCACTCTTATTGTTTCCAAAAAAAAAAAAAAACTGTTCACGGTGCTCTTGGAAGATTTCCAGGCTGAATATTCTTTCTCCAATAAACACTGTGAAAAATTTTCATCATTTAATAGCTTCCTGATCTGAGGGCCAACAAATATGCCTTCTTTGATTTTAGCATATGAAATTTTTGGAAAAACTGCTAACAAATATTTAAATGCTACACCATCTTTGTCCACAGCCTTGACAAAGTTCTTAGAAAGGCCCAATTTTATGTGCAGCGGCGGAAGGAGGATCAATTAATGGTTTATTTGAAATGTTTTATTTTCCTGGTGAATACTCAGTTCACTTTGTCCACTCTGGTCTGGACAAAGGTCCCCACAGATCTTCCATTTATTATCATTGTATTTGAGTAATTTCAAAATTTCAGTCATTGATTCGTAATTTTCCTTTGAATTAACGGCATGAGCAATTGGTATGGATGGTTTTTCATTCCCATTATGCAAAAGAAGAGCCTTTAAACTGTACTTGGAGCCATTATATATAGGTATAATAGTCTCCCTTCAGTTTTCTCATATGGCTGGTTCATTTTTTGAAATAAACCATCAACATCAGTACAGTATAGAATCGAGTGTTTCTTTTCAAAATATGCAGCCAATTCCAAGCTTCTATCTCTATAGATTATTACTTTTGTCCCAATTGCAAGATGTTTCCACTGCTGTATGCGTGAAGCTAACATTTCGGTGTCTTGATTCGTTAAATGTAAATCCCGATTTAGATCATTCTGCTCAGCTTAAGTCACTAAATGGCGTTCATCATCAGCCTGATATAAACCAGTGAAAGATATTTCGGACTCACTGCTCGTAGCACTGGCTATGACTGGTAATGGATCATTTGGTGGACGTTGAGCTGGTTTGGAAACCGATGAGACATTCGCGTAATATTTTTTCGATTTTTCATATTGAATCCAGTAACTTTTGTTAAACAGAAATATGAATCGGTTTGGTGGTTGCTTGACCCTCACCAAAGTACTGGAATTGACAAATCGAAATAGATATTCTTGACATTTGACCACTTGTATAAAACAGTCCTGCAACTATTGCAAAACATTGTCAGTGTCCATGGTTTGTGCAAGTTTTTGACAGCAAATCCAAAATAATGTAGATGTGCATATTTTAATGATTCTGATATTGATTGCATATCCTTTGTTTCCAACCAAATACTCATCACACACAAAGCAAAAATAGCTTGAATCTGTAACACACAAACTCTCTGACATGCTTAAACGCTACTATTATGAAGATTTAGAATAGTGTGGATTTCTGTCAAATTAATAATTGTGAAATTGTAGTGTTAGTATTGACTGTTTTACAGTATTGCCAGCATGCGATAAAAAATGAACAAGATTTTTATGACAGATTCGAATTCAGTGCACCCAGATTAGTTAAAAAAACATGATTCGTTTTTGCAGTCATTTTTTTCCATATTTGTAGACCAGTGTTATTGTAGGATTGCTTACGATATTGCCAAACGATTGTTTGGTTATGGAATGAAATATAATAGTGAAATAGAAATTTTGCGTTCCTCTGTGTCACAAAGGTACTAAATCAATTGAGTTTCTACTTATAACCGGTTAGTTATAAAAACTTACATTACTGCCTGATTGTTTGTGATAGTAATAAAACTACACATTGTTGTTATACGGATTTGGGGGAATGGGAATATTTAGAGAGGAATTGGCAAATACGAAATCTAAAAGGAAACCGCCAGTCGATTATATATTTCCTACTACAATCAAATGCCTAAGTTAAAAAACCAACCAGCCATAATTATTACAAAAAAAATTGTGCACGTTTTTAGTCGCAAGTGGTAGAAAGAAACTTTTTCAAAGTTAATAATAAAATTGTATTTATTTACGATGAAGTGTGCTGTGGTTCGTACGAGAAAGGCGTAGGCAGTAATTTTGCATGATCTAAACTGTGCGTTGTACAGGTAAAAGCCTATGAGAAATTTGTTAAGGGGAAGCAAAACTTATATTTGCATTACTGACATCCGGTTGCAATAAAGACCATTGCTTCGACACTGCATCAATGCTGATAAAATTCTTGAAACTTAGAATGAAATGAAACTGGTATGAGACTATATAAACATTACTGTAGCAATGCTTGTAAATTTTTCAGTGTACCGCTTGATGGTGTTCATTCTATTAGTTTTGTTTATAAGTATTTACACAAAGAGCACAATATTCAAGTAGGAATTTTGTATTTTTTAGCATTACAAAGAACTTAGTTGAATTTAATCACAATTTTTAATTGAATATCAGAACGTGTGTATTGATCTAAATCGGCTGTGGTACATTATGAATTCGTATTAATGTGTGTTCATGGAATTAGTAATGTGTAGTGAGGAAATAACAGTTAGCGTTTAGGAAAACTGTGATGGAAACCACTAACGAAGCTCGTATTTTCTATTTTGCAATGCTCCTTCCCGAATAACATTTGCACTAAACTTGAAAAAATCTGTTGTTATATGTTTAGATTATATACGAAGGCGGTCCACAGTGAGATTCTAAGTGCAAAAAGTCTATTTTTCGGCTATAAAATATTAAAAATGTAATGATGCAATTTTGTACGGAATTCTTTAGTTGAGAGAAATTCATCATTGCTTTTTTGAAAAAAATAATTTTTTATAGCAAAATAATTACTTAAAAATGCTTGGGAGAAGTAAAGCGCAAAACGACTAAGATTTTAATGCAACTTGATGGCCTGTATATGCATATTTGTTGTTCGTTTAACTATTTTATGTCATGATGTTCTAAAAATATGGTATTTTGTGATTCTTTAAGAAAAAAGGACAACTGGATAGCATAAATAGTTTCAAAACTATTTAAATTTAAAAAAAAACCCTAGAAATTTCGGTACTCTAAGTTTTCCTTGGATGAAAAAAAGGTTAGCTCCGGCGACCCCCATGCTCTGACTGCAATAAAATGAAGGAAGGGAGTATATTATTGCAATCTATAGAAAAAAAATCCTTATAATATTTTATACTGCTGAACAAAGTTATAAATTTTATGAAAAAAGTCACAAGAAATTACGCTACAAATTAAGCAAAGAAATAAAGACAAAACACGTATATGGTGCATTTCAAAAGTGGTCGGCGACCAAAGACGAACATAAGACTATGAAACAAGAAAACAAAGTCCGAATTCACAACGCATTTAAAGACCATATGCATTTACGTGTTGATGAGGTTTAGCAAGGCACTGGGACCTCCAACGACGGCAACACCTCAAGACGTTTTTTTTCCAATCCGTCACTTGTAGCTGACATAACTGAAGTTGAAGAGGAATTAATTGATAGGTTTCGCATAATATTACAAATAATCACATGTGGCCGAAATATTAATTCTTCGAAGTTTAAAAATTACACGCGGGATACGGCGAAACTTTATGTCGAAAAATACAGCTGGTATTATATGCCAGTAACTGTGCACAAAATATTAATGCATGGAAAAGAAATTATCGATGCAGCTACTCTTCCTATTGGTATGCTATCCGAAGAGGCAGAAGAAGCGCGCAACAAGGATTATAGAAAGTATAGACTGATGTTTTCAAGAAAATGCAACAGAATGGCAACTAACTCTGATGTTTTCAACCGTCTCTTGGTGTCATCAGATCCTTTTCTTAGTAAAATAAGGCGTCAACCTCGTAAACAACATTTGGAATTAGATGATATTGTAAAAGAAATGATAGATGAATAAGTAAATAAGTTTCCTTACACATGTAACTAATTATTTTATTTTAGGCAATCCTACTAAATATTTATACAGAAAATAAGTCAGGCGGGTAGTGGGTGAAATGGTTATTTTTTCTGAGTAATATAGGCGGTGGGCGTGGCCGATTTAGATGGACCTTTCCAAAAATTTTGTTTTCGTAGTACAGATGATTCATGCCAAGTTACAAGAATTTCTACCTAACAGAAAAAAATGTATACGAAAATTTCATTTTTAATTGTATGGGCGGTGGCCGATGGGCGTGGTCGATTTGGATGAAACTTTATATTTTTGCTACTCTACGTCATAAAACGCTCTGTGCCGAATTTCAAGACTCTACGACAACTCCTTATATTTATTGCACAAAAATGTATGAAGCAATCCCACTGTGCGGTCGCTAAGCTAGCCGACCTGACAGAGAAGACACAAAAAAGTTACGAAAATTGTTCTTTATTTTCCAATATAATCTCCTTTTAGATCGATACACTTTTTCCAGCAATATTCTATAGCTTCTATACCCTGTTTATGATAAGACTTATCAATCGCCTTAAAATAATCATCATCCTCAGGCGCCACACCTTCATTGATGGCAAATTTTTTGTCACCGAGCCATTTTTTCAAGTTTGAAAATCGAAAATAGTCCGAGGGAGCTAAATCCAGCGAATAAAGTGCGTGATGAAGCAATTTGAAATGTAATTTATTAATTTTGGCCATCGCAATAGTGGGTCTGTGAACTGCAGAGCATTGTCTTCATAAAGCAGCATTTCCTTTTTTGCCAAATTCATTCAAGATTGAAAATCGAAAATAGTCCAAGGGAGCTAAATCGAATAAGGTGCGTGATGAAACAATTCGAACTTTAATTAATTAATTTTGGCTATCGCAATAGTGGATCTGTCAACTTTAGAGCATTGTCTTGATAAAACAACACTACCTTTTTCGCCAAATGCGTCATCTTTTTCTATAATTTCATCATGTAAACAATGCAATAAATTATCACAATTCATCCTTTCTGAAGATAATGGATAAAAATAATCCCAGGCGCATCCTAAAAGACAGAATTCATGACCTTGCTTGCAGATGGAACAATTTTCGCCTTCTTTGTGCACGGTTCTCCCATTCCAGCCCACTGCTTTGACTGTTCCTTTGTCTCAGGTGTTAAGTGGTGGACTCATGTCTCACCCTTGATTATAAATCGACGCAAAATTCTGCTTTATTACGATGAAACATCACCAAACACTCTACCGAAACATCTTCACGACTCTGTTTTGGCTCTATTGAAAGCAAGTGCGGCACCCACCTTGCGCACAGCTTTCTCATCTTCAAATCTTTGGTCAATATACGATGTATAGCACTTTTTGAAATGTCTATCATTTCAGCTATCTTACACACCTTCAGCCGACGATCATCCAATATCATTTTGCGGATTTTCTTAACCGTGTCTGATGTGGACACCTCACCAAACACCGAAACATCTTTACGACTCCGTTTTTGCTCTGTTGAAAGCAAGAACGGCACCCATCTTCCGCACAGTTTCCTCATCTTCAAATCTTCGATCAACATACGATGTATAACACTTTCTGAAATGCCTATCATTTCAGCTGGCACTTTCGCATCTTTAGGCGACGATCATCCAATACCATTTTGTGGATTTTCTTAATCGTGTCTGGCGTGGACACCCCACTAAACACCGAAAAATCTTAACAACTCTGTTTTTGCTCTATTGAAAGCAAGCGCGGTACCCATGTTGCACACAGCTTTCTTATCTTCAAATCTTCGGTCAATATACAATGTATAGCACTTTTTGAAATATTCATAATTTCAACCAGTTCACGCACCTTCAGCCGACGGTCATCCAACACCATTTATGGATTTTCTTAACCGTATTTGGCGTGGGCACCTCAATTGGTCGACCATTACGAGGTTCGTCTTAGCAAATCGTGCGACCTCGTTTAAGCCCTGCTACGCACTACTTTACAGTAGTAATCAACGGGGCAGACTCTCCCATCTAGCAGAATCTAGCTCAGTTTTAATATTGGTGGGACTGAGACCTTTCAAACGGAAATATTGAATTACATTGAGATGAGCAATTTTTCCCATGTTAACAAATTCACTGAGATCGATTATTTCCGATGGCTCAAATAAAAATACTAAACAACGTGGCGAATTGAAACTTAAAACATATGTTTTATAAGTTTACCACCTTTTACAAAAATAATTTGCTTAAACCACTCGCACCATCTACAGGTCTTGTCGGCTAGTTTTGGAATCGTGCTCATATCTCCTGGTGCCCAGGAGAAAACAGGGCTATATTTATACAATTATTGTATGAGCTTCACATTGCATGGTTATATGAAGTGAATGATGCTAAGTTAACTGGCTACACAGAGTATCAAATATGACGATTTTCTCAACTCAGTAATGCGGATAAAATACTTTAGATTTCTCATATTATCGTAGGATGAATTACAAAGTTGCCAAAGGATTGTTTAATTGTGCAATGAATTATTGGACATTAATACTATCTACTTAATAGATAGTAATATAATGCCAAAATATAGGCATTTCCACAAGAAACATAACAATGAAGTAGAAATGTTTTATTTTTCTGTGTCAACAAGAAATTAGATAGATGGAATAACAATTTCTAATTATACTCGGTTGAATATCAAAAGGTATATAATTGATTGAATGACTTGCTATAGTGAAATTACACTAACACAGGTAGTTCTTTAGGGAAACATTACTGCACAAAGTGGAATTGAACATTTTGTAAATGGAAAAACTGCGGTTGAAATCACTAAGGGAGTAATATTTTTCACTCATTTTTTTTTAGTATTCCTACTGAAACCGTATTTATACCCAAAGCGGATAAATTTATTGCTGTTCTTATTTATTTCTTAGCCAGTCGTTCATAACACAGATACAATACTTGAGATTTACGGTGATTTATTCGTAAGATTGCTGATGACATCGCGAAAGCGTTGTTTGATTGTGAAAGGAAATATAATACAATCCTAATATTGCTTTTTCGTGTAAGTATTTCCACATGAAATAGAATAATAATGAAATAAGAACATTGTATTTGTCTCCTTCACAAAGAACTTGAAATTGATAGATAACAATTTGCAAATAAATATCATGAAGTTTCAAATATCAGTCTAAAGTATGGCGTTTTTTGTCTTTTTTTTTTTTTTTTGTTTTTGAAAGATTGACATTCATTGTGATGCCAAGTTTAAATGGATCTGTTATTCAAAATCTCCAGTTGTAAGCAATCCGTTTTTCAACAAATGAACAAATTTAATAAAGAATTTGTCTCAAATATTGTCAATTTTTTAAAATCGGATAAAGTGGTTGGGGAAAGAGCGTGAGAGTGAGGAAATAGAAAGGTACAGGGCAAGAGGTGAAGCCCGAAAATGCTACCAACAGATAAGAAGTACAGGGTATGGAACAGAGCTTCGCTTCGGTAAGGACAGCGGGGGAAATCTGATCACGGATACCCACAATGTGCTGCAACTATGGAGAGATCATTTTTGTAAGCTCTAAGTTCCGGATGTCAGCACGAGTAGAGAAATCACCTCAATTATCGACGATGGCATAAATTGCCCAGCTCCGAACCAAACAGAGGTCAGAACAGCAGTATTGCGACTTAAGAACAACAAAGCTGCGGGTGCTGATGGCCTGCCAGCAGAGCTGTTTAAAACTGGTGGCGAGGAGCTGATAAACAGCCTGCATCAGCTCTTAAATACGATTTAACTTGAATAAAACATGCCTGATGATTGGAATTTGAGTGTACTGTGTCCTGTGTTTAAAAAAGGCGATTCAAGTGTTTGTAAAAACTATTGCGGTATCAGTCTCTTTTACCCATTGCTTATAAGGTCCCGTCGAGTGTGATATGTGAAAGACTACAGCCGATTCTAACTGACCTGATTGGACCTTATCAGCGTGGCTTTATGACCAGATATTCACACTACGACAAATTTTGAAGAAGTCCCAAGAAAAACAAATCGACACGTACCATTCCAAAGCTGCCTTTGTCGTCGATTATAAAGCTGCCTTCGATAGCCCGATACGGCAAAAACTGTATGAGACCATGTTCGAGTTTAGAACTCTAATGAAGCGATGACGCTGACTGGCACGAAGTCTTCAGTAAACATAGGCAAAGATCTTAACGAGCCTTTTTACACCAAAAGAGGATTCAGGCAAGGCGACAGTCTATCGCGTGATCTCTTCAATATACTGTTGGAGATGATTATGACGGAAGCTGCAGTTAACACGTTTGGTACCGTCTTTAACAAAATCCATATGTTACTCGCATATGCAGATGGCATAGACAGAAAACTGCGGGACGTTACTGCAGCCTTCTCAAGCATCGAGAATGAAGCAGCGAAAATGGGTTTGGTAGTAAACAAGGACAAAACAAAGTTATTGGTTTCAACGAACAAAGAGTCTACTCGTTTGGGACGCTGTGTAAACGTTGACAACTATAAATTTGAAGTTGTGGAAGAATTTATCTGCCTCGGTTCCGCTGTAAACAAAATGAATGATGTCAGCATGGAAATAATAAGGAGAGTATTGCTTGCTAACAGATGTTGCTATGGGCTAAGCAATCGATTTAATGAGAAAGCCCTCTCCCGAACAAACAAAAATCCGACTGTACCAGACGTTGGTTATACCTGTCTTGTTATATGGCGCAGAATCCTGCATTATGACGCAAACGGATGAGTCAGTACTAACAGTTTTCGAGAGGAAAATATTCCGGAAAATATATAAACCCATCATCGTTAACGGAGAGTATCGGTGTTGCATGAACAATGAGCTCTATGAGCTATATGCCGACATCGACGTGGTCAAACGCATTAATATACAGCGATTGCGTTGGCTGCGTCTTGTTTGTGGATGCACCCAAATGCTCCGGCATGGAAGGTTTTCAACAACGAACTCGATGGATGGCGCAGAAGAGGGTGAGGTCCATTAACAAAGCTTAATTGGAAGGACCAGGCTTTTGAAATACTATCGAAGCTTGGTGTGACGAATTGGAGGTGAAGCGCAAAAGATCGAAGCGCTTGGAATTATTTTCGTTGGTCGGCGTATAATAGATAAGGATGTCTATTCCAGTTGCCACCTAAGAATAAGAAGGTTGTCAATTTCCTAGGCTGATAGAGGAAAATATTGCAGAAAGCTTATGTGGATTCAATACTATGAAAACGGCGGTTATATGAGGGGTACAAAGTATTCGGACAGGATTCAGAAGTTGTTGAAAACCTGCCTCATTCTAAACACCCGTCGATAAGTTTGATCGGATTGCTCTCGAAAGCCGTCATTCCACCTTGTGAGAGATAAAACACCAACCATTAGTTCGATTATGGTCCATAATCTGGGTATGATTCGCGTTCTTGTTCGAAAAGATCTACATTTTCTTTAATAACTCTTTTGTGAGGAAGTTTCTATGAACGTGCTGGATTACTTTAATTTCCATCCTACGTCCATGAGTTCACCAGATTTGGTGTCGAGTGTTTTTTTCCTCCACCCTAAAACGGAAATTGCCATTTTACTTCACTCCGTGTGTTTTTTGTGTTCTCTTTGTTGAAATGAGAAAAACTTGAGGGTCAGCAGTGTCAGTGGTAGAAGGGAATTCTCGATTACATTTAAAAGAACATTTTATTCAAGCAGAACAGTTTGCCAATACAGGCAAACAATGAGAAAGTTGAAAATGTCGGCAATACGATATTCAATCATGACATTTAATTGGTTTTTGGGGCACTAAACTTTGTACCAAATTTGCAAAACTAAAAAAACGCTATTATAAAATTCGAATCAGTTTATGAGTTTTGAAACGAAGTATCCAATCGATAAAATTATGAATATTTTTGATTTTCATTGAAGTCTTGTGACATATGACGATTTCAATGTTGCACGAAAAAAGAAAAAAACAAATAAATAAATAAATAAAAAGAAATTGTTAAAACAAAGAATTGGCTAATTGGCTAAAAATATCAGTAAACATAAAACGTGAATATATTGTCTACAACCAAGAAACGAATTGCTAAATTTATTAAACAATAAAATTGTTATCACTAAAAAAATTAAAATTAAAAATATAAACATAAAATACGTATAAAATTAAGGACATTTTTACAACTAAATGCTTCGCTTCGGCGATTTGGTAGCAAGGTTGGTTTTAGCGGTAAGTTATTATAGCGACTTTTATAGAAATTTATTGATTTCAGGTTGGTGTTTCCCATTGCAGTTCAAACAAAACTCATGCTATTATGGCAATGAACACTAAGATTTTGAGTTCTACACATATTTGCATAATTGTTTTTTTTTTTTTTTGTTTTTGTTCAACCACCTTGTTGGGGCCCTCACAATATTATGTCATTTTCAAAACTTAGTTTCAGAGATGTAAAGCTTATCCAATTGTTTAATATATTTGGATATTTATCGATTTGTAGCTTTTCATATATAGTCGTTGTACCGAAAATTTATTAAACTTCCCTCTTTGCAGTAACTAACTTATTGTCTCACCGACAGAAAAATACATCGGCCGGGCCGATGTTGAAATTGAATGAAACTAGTTCGGTGTAAGTTTTTAACGAATTTTTTTTTTTTTTTATTTGTGAGACCCATTATGCTATTATGTCCGCCGACGATCCAAGAGGACGATTTTCAACGACTGCCGTATAGATCCGGCTGAATTTGAGCAATAACCACCTGGGTTATGTTAACTACTTATAGGACTGAAATCCCCACAGGAAAAAGTCAAATCTTTCATGCAAAATGGGGTGTGTGACACGTAGCAAACTCCTGGTGAAATATGCCGATTATATCGTTCAATTTTGGCTAACAGAAATTGGTAGCCATTAATCTGCAGCGCTCTCCGTACTAGCCAATGATGCTGCCAGTCTAATATTAATAATAATATGAATTCTTGTGTATCTGTTGTCGTCATTTAAATTATAGGCAATATCATTTGTAAACATCGCCTTTCATCCAAAAAGGCTCCTCGTCTCTAAAAACAAAACAATCAACTCCTGCGTCAATTAAATCTTGTTAAAGTGCATTATCATTAATTAATTCTGCAATACATTAATTCATTAGTTTATTAATTCATTATTTCATTAATTCATTATTGCATTAATTCATTAGTTCATGAATTCATTAATTCGTTAACTTATTAATTCATTATTTCATTAATTCATTAACCTGTAATTCATTAGTTCATGAATTCATTAATTCATTAACTCATTATTTCATTAATT
Source organism: Philornis downsi (assembly GCA_019455685.1). Lineage (NCBI taxonomy): Eukaryota > Metazoa > Arthropoda > Insecta > Diptera > Muscidae > Philornis > Philornis downsi. The sequence goes on from JAHXMU010000565.1 coordinate 723,830, forward strand.
CATTAACCTGTAATTCATTAATTCATTATTGCATAATTAATTAGTTCATGAATTCATTAATTCATTAACTCATTAATTCACTAACTCATTAATTCATTATTTCATTAATTCATTAACCTGTAATTAATGAATTCATTAATTCATTAACTCATTAACTCATTAATTCATTAACTTATTAATTCATTAATTTACTAACTCATTAATTCATTAACTCATTAATTCATTAACCTGTAATTCATTAATTCATTAGTTCATTAATTAATTAATTCATTAATTCTTTAATTTGTTAATTCGTTAATTCATTAACTCATTAATATATTAATTCATTATTTCATTAATTCATTAACATTAATTCATTAGTTCATTAATTCTTTAAATCATTAACTCACTAATTCATTAATTCATTAGTTTACTGCTTCGTTAATTCATTAATTCTTCAATTACTTAATTCATTAATTCTTTATTTCATTAATTCATTAACCTGCTACTCATTAATTCATTAGTTCATTGATTCATTAATTCATTGATTCTTTAATTCGTTAATTCATTGACTCATTAATTTAGTAATTCATTATTTCATTAACTAATTAACTCATTAATTCATTAGTTCATTAATTCTTTAATTTATTAATTCACTAATTCATCAATTCTCTAGTTCATTAGTTCATTAATTTTTTAATTCATTAACTCATTATTTCATTAATTTACTAGTTCAAGAATTTATGAATTCTTTAATTCGTTAATTCCTTAACTTATTAATTTATTAATTCATTAATGCATTAATTCATTAGTTCATTAATTCTTTAATTCTTTAACTCTTTAATTCGTTAATTCATTCACGCATTAAATTATTAAATCATTATTTTATTAATTCATTAACTCATTAATTCATTAATTCGCTAATTCATTAACTCATTAATTTATTAATTCATTATTTCATTAATTCATTAATTCAACAAATCACCCGACCAATGCAAGCCCGTGCTGCGCAAATACATATAAACAATTTTAAATACTTTAATCTGATTTGAATATTGTCTCTGAGAGTGCATCACATGACACATAATTTATGTTCTTCTAGGGAGTGAACAAAAGTGGCAGAGAAACAAAAGGTTGTTTCACCTTTTGGGGTCATTAGTCGTATAATACAGCGCAATTGGTTGAATGACTCTTATTGTAGGGAGTGATAGTGAAATTGACAGCGACATTTTGCTGAAATTCAATTACGATTCTGGAGGAGAAACTTTTCACGGATAAAATCTAAGTTTCGCATCTAATAACGTGATGCCACGTACCTCATTTGTCATTCGGATCCGATAGAGTATTTTAGATTACGTTCGTGTTTAAATGTGCGGAGAACTATTCTGTCATTTAGATACTTGGAATTGAGAGTTGTTTGAGTATATAATCTTACATATTAAGAGGCCATTGTTGTTGCTTCCGCTAAAATAGATAATGATGTACATATATATGACCTCTGACCTTTTAGCCAAAGGTCGTAGTGATTCTGCCGTATGGTTGCAACACTCGCAATATTACTAAGCGAAATGTCTGGCGTTGATTTATTCGTTTGGAAAATTGCAAAATGCTTGCATGTATTTTCTCTTCCCCTGTTTGAAATAATTGAATGACGATTTGTAAATTTTCTCTTTCCATTAATCGCCGAACTTGTTTCGTTATTTATTTATTTATTTTTTTTTTTTTAATAATTAATTGATACATTTTACCTTTTAATAGGAAGTAATCTGTAAAAAGTAATTGCAATCGCAAAAGTCTTCATTGATCCTGTTTTTTTTTTCTTGTAACGCACACTGGTAGGAGTTAGTTAGCGTGTAAATTATTTCATTTGGGAGCATAATTTGATTATAAACGTCACTCCCCTCTATGTGTCAAAGATGTCGCATAAATTACTGTGCTGTGAATGGAAACTGCATAGTGTACATTACTATCTGATGAAAACAGAAATCGTGTTAGAAAGTACATATTATCAAAACGCGTTTTAAAAATAATAGTCCATAACCAGCTCATATTCCTCATTTGCTTATGAACTTAATTATTTATTTTCTCCATTTGTTCATATTGCAAAATAAATGTACGTAGTTGGATAAAATAAAATTTGAGTGAAGTATGTAGATTTTATTGATTCTATAAGTACTATAAATTCTATAAATTTTGTAAAATCTATAAATTCTATCATATGAATAGTATAAATTCTATAAATACTATAATTTCTGCAAATTTTATATAATTTTTTAAAATTCTATAAATTTTATAAATTCTATCATATAAATAGTATTAATTCTATAAATTCTATAACCTCCATAAATTTTTGTGGAGTGGCCACCCATAAATTATAATTTTCAGTAGCATTCTCTAACTTCTAACTTCACATATAGGTATACATATTTCTGTATTTTGTTTTCCTTTTAGTATTCGATAATCACATTTTTTCACCTTTAACATAACCTTATACAATAAGGTTCGTAAAACCAGAAGTCGATCGTAATTTTTTCTCACAATTCTATAAATTCTATTAGTTCTGTAAATTGTATAAATTTTATAAATTCTACAAATTCTATAAACGCTATAAATTTTTTAAATTCTACAAGTTTTATAAATTCAGCAAATTCTTTAAATTCTATAAATTTTATAAATCTTATAAATTCTATAAATTCCATAAATTCTATAAATTCTATAAATTTTATTAATTCCATAAATTTTACAAATTCTATGAACTCTATAAATTCTACAAATTTTATAAACTCTATAAATTCTATAAATGTTTTTATTTCTATAATTATAAATTCTATTCATTCTACAAATTCTTTAAACTCTACAAATTCCATAAATTTTTTTAATTCTATAAATATAAATTCTATAAATTCTAAAAGTTTTATTATATAAATTTTATATATTCTAAAAATTCTACAAGTTTTACACATTCTATAAATTTTATAAATTCTACAAGTTCTACAAGTTCTACAAATTTTATAAATTCTATAAATTTTATAAATTCCATAAATTTTATAAATTCTACAAATTCTATAAATGTTCCACATTCTGTAAATTCTATAAATTTTTTAAATTCGATAAATTCTATAAATTCTAAAAATTTTATAAATTCTATAAAATCTATAAATTTTATAAATTCTACGAATTTTGTAAATTCTACGAATTTTGTAAATTCTACGAATTTTATAAATTCTACAAATTTTGTAAATTCTACAAATCCTTTAAATTCTATAAATTCTCCACATTCTGTAAATTCTACAAACTCTTTAAATTTTATAAATTCTATACATTCTGTATATTCTATAAATTCTACAGAATCTGTAAATCGTATCAATTCTATCAATACTATAAATTCGATATAAAACAAAGTGTAAAAGTCACGAATTTGGTTTTTAGGCATTCGCATGTATCTGTAAAATTTGTATTTTTGCTTGAAATCACACGAAAATTGGGAGATGGCTTTGTTAAAGCTCGCTACAAAATGGTAGAAAATTGGGAGAATCGAACGGCTATAATATCCACGGAAGTTAATAAAGTAATTCAATTAAATAATCCAAAAATGAGGAACTCATTTTTACGATTCAGTTGCAAGATACATTCTGTTAAAAATGGGGATTGGTCAATGGAACATAAAATAATTATTATTTATTAAAATTTGTTAAATGCGTTTTATTTCCATAAATATGGCCTTTTCGACGAATTTAGTCTTTCGAATGTTTCATAACCCATAATGTTATTTATTTACTGTCCGACCTTCTGGCAAGAGTTTTGAACGCACATCAAAGCGATAATCAAAGAAAACAGTCAAACACTACTAGGAATTTCAATGGACTTTCACTTTTTTTATCGTTTTCGGTTCAGTTGGAAGGCGCCTTTCCGAAGCTTGGTGGCTGATTTGTATATTGAACACGTAAACCTCGCTCTATTCAGCGATTCCGATTTTGGACAACATTCAGGTCTTTCGGAATCAGTCGACGGAGTAGCATGTTTTATACCCAAAGAACCGTTTAAAATGGTTCTTAATTGATGATTTTCGGGCACCATTTCCTCAAAAAAATTCTTTATTCGATATTTTTTTTCCATTTAAAAAATCGCAAAACACACTTGATATTTCGGAGGATAGCATTGAAGGCTTTATTTGGTAAAGTTAAAATGATCCGTTTCAAATATGCACCGTTTTGTACAATAACTTGTTGCATTTTGAAAGTAATTCTGTTATCTCACTCTTATAGACGTCCTCGCCTTTATTGTCTTGAGTCGAATTTGTCACCAGCAACATTTTTCGACTTAGACGGGAACTGGTGGTAATCACTTGGTGCCAGGTCTGGACTATAAGGTGAATGCATAGAATGGAGTACAATTCCTTTTCTATTACCCAAATCTGGTTGCTTCTGGGCAGTTGCTTTTTTCAGAAGGTCCAATTGATGACAGTACAAATCCGAATTAAAAGTTTGGCTGTGGGTCGTAGTAGATGATTCTTTGCCAATCTCACCCAACATACAGCAAAACTTTTCCGACTGTCAATACTGGCTTGACAACCGTTTGCGTCGACTCATTGCGATTTAACCGCGACTGTTGTTGCTTTCATGTTATTGTAAGTGACTCAGCAGCGATTCTCGGATGAAAGTTTGGTTCATGAGTTCGTTTTTTTTGTTTGCCTTAACTCGTGTGATATCCAAACTTCGAGCTTCTTTTTGTATCCAGCCTTATTCGCATGCTTCCAATGTTTAAATGTTTGTTCAATGTTTAAATTGTGGACAATCGAAATAGTGTAACAGACTATACGATTTAACGATTTTCATCATTCTATCGGCATTCTCAGCAATTGCACTGTCAAAATATGGTTTAACTTTGACATCAAAATGACCGGAAAAGAATCAACAAAATAAAACTTGCACGTGATTTATAGCTACAATTTCGCGTTTACCGAAGAAATCTTGTAAAATATGGAGTATTTTCTCTCCACCGATGTTTATCTATGGCGGGCGCTCAAATTATACTAAGTCCAGCAATCACAAAATTGTCTGAGTAGTTTTTTGATTATGAAATCTTATCTTTTTAACGCCACCTAACGTAACCCGATCACACTTATGCAAAGTAACATACTGATAACTAAAGGCATTTATATATTATATGGAGGTGAGACGCTTCTTCAAAATCCGTCACCTCGACAAATATGGACATATTCGCCTTTTGGGCGTTAAATTAAAAAAAGCCGGCAATTGCGTCCAGTAACTCAATCCTTATACGAGTATACGTTTTAATATGTTTACAGTAGATACGCGATACATGAAGCATCAAGAAGAGCAATTAAACGTTTACATGCGCTTTAGTTCCACATATTTATATGCGATGAAAGCGTTTTAAGTGCTCAGAATTAGTATTTACTTCTATTACTATTTATTATTTATTACTGTTTACTTTTCACGCAGATTTTTGAGAGTTCAGTTTAAAGGCAAGTGTTCCGCTGGTCGTTTTATTGGGACCAATTTCCAGGCTTGACCATTGAAACTATGTACTGGTTTTTTATGAAAAAAAAGCAAATACTACTACATTGCGCGCAAACCACTTCGTTTTAACTATGATAGCAGTTCTGTAACATAACGTATTGGTTACGCAATTGTTCACTAATATCACCAGTGATGTTCCAATGAAGTTTTGGATTTGTTTTGTTAAGAGGTTTGTATGTTGTTTCAGTACGAAATTTGTAATTTGGCAATGTTTTCTTACCGCTATGCTGTTGTCGCAAGATATTTTGCTTTACGAAAATAATATTATTTTAATATTACATCCAACCAGTGTTTTTGAATTTCAACAATTTTACATCGGACTTCGAATGCATCTGAATTTATAATTTTGTGGCTACCAATATTGTAATTTTGTACTACAGGGGAACTCCATCTTCCGACCACACCACGTTTCAAGATCAATTTAAACATGGTGAGAATTTATACCAGCCCACATCAGTTCATATGTGTTTGACTGGGTCTGAAATGAAACATTACTGCCTTAGGATTTCAATCAAAATTCCAGTTCTTCCTCTCTCATTTTGTGCCTTTTGAGAATTTTTGAATTTAATTTGTTTGTCCTCGTTTCGTTCTTCAAAAAGGCATAAAAGGAAATGAAAACATATTTTATACCAAATGAATTTATTGTGCCTCCAGCGATATTTAGGTCCATGCTCCTCTACGGGTGTGATGCTTAAACGTATTGCAACGGTTGCTTTAGTTTTGATACTTTACATTATGTTGTTAAAAATTACAAATCCTTATGGACTTACGAGGGCGGTCTCAAAACTAGCAAACCTAATAAAGAAGACACAACAATGTTGTCAAAAATGTTTTTTTTTTATTTTTCAATATAATCTTCTTTTTGCTCGATATACTTTTTCAGCGGTATTCAATAGTTTCTATACATTGTTCATAGTAAGAACTGTCAAACTCCTTCAAATGGACATTAACCGCAGACTCCATCTTTTCATTGTTGACAGGTTTTTTGTTTATCACCGAGTCATTTTTTCAAGTTTGAAAATAGAAAATATTCCGAAGCAGCTGAACCGGACGAATAAGATGCGTGATGAAGCAATTTGAACTTTAATTAATTAGTTTTGGCCATCGCAATAGTGGATGTGTGAATTGCAACATTGTCTTGATGAAGAAACGTTTTCGTTTTCGCCAAATGCGTTATTTCATCACCTTAATGTTGCAATAGATTAGCATAATATTAGCCGTTGATGTTTTTCCTTTCTGAAGATAATCAATAAAAATAATCGGTTGCGCATCCAAAAAAACAGATGCCATGGTCTTGCCTGCCGATGAAACCGTCTTCGCCTTCTTTGGGCATTCCATTCCACTGCTTTGACTGTTCCTTTGCCTCAGGTGTGAAGTGGTTGTCTCATCCATGGCTATAAACTGTCGCAAAAATTCGGCTTTATTGCAGTGAAACATCGTCAAACATTCTGCTGAAACATATTCACGATTCAGTTTTTGCTCTATTGAAAGCAAGCGCGGCACCCATCTTGCTTGCTTTCTCATCTTCAAATCTTCGGTCAATATACGATGAATAACGCTTTTTGAAATGATGCCTATCATTTCAACTAGCTCACGCGCCTTCAGCCGACACATCATCCAATACTACTTTGGGGATTTTCTTAACCTTATCTGGTGTGGACACCTCAATTGGTCGACCATTACCGCGTTTGTCTTGTTAGCCCATGCGGCCTCATTTAAACTCTGCTGTCCAATAGTTTGCAGTCGTAAACGACGGATTAGACTCCCCCAGAGTAGAATCTAGTTCGGCTTTAATATTGATTGGACTGAGACCTTTCAAATGGAAATATTGAATTACACAACGCTGACCAATTTTCCATTTTTCGTGTTTACAATCGTTTACTCTTGACGGCTCAGATACATATATATTAAACAAGGTGGCGCCTTGAAACTTGAAACATATTTTTTATAAGTTTGCCACGTTTTGGCTAGTTTTGAAACCACCCTCGTAATTGTTATGAAGACTCATAAACATTTGGGGAGTCATTGTGACTCTCTTTGTCCGTATCTGCTTTAAAAAGGGCATCGGTATGAATCGTAATGTAAGGAATATGTATCCTAAAATGATATGCAGGGACCAAAGACTTGAGGGTAACATCTCATAATGACTCACTGGGATCTAAAATTGGGTCTGGTGGGTTGTTTGGCTACTGTTTATGACTTGAACTTAGTAGTAGAGAATTATAGTAGCGGCTAATTTGAAATATACTTCACAAGGTTATGTTAGGAAATATTTTCTAATATTTGCTCAATCTGTTGATGTTTTAGTTGATCTGTTTAAATACGCAATACTCTTTAATAGATAATAAAAAAGGCGATTATGCGGAATAGTTTCCGCGGTCAAATAAGACGGGAGAAAATATCAGAATTTTGAATCGATTATTATATTGTAACTGTAACTTTTTTTTTAGTGCAGATCGAAATGCTAATTTTAATTTGCTTCCAAATTTTGAATTGAAGTCGAACTGCAAAATTTTAAAATGAAACAGTGATCATGTATTTATTTCGAAATACAGCAAGTGAGCAATATAACATAAAAAAACTTGTAGTCGCAGGAACTTGGATGGAAAACTAATTCATAACAGGATAGAATAGAATATTATTCACCAAATTGGTAAAATAAAAAACAAAATAATTACGAACAAGCGCAACAGAAAGTCAACAGGGTTAATACAGTGTGTTCTTCGGGAAGGTATACTACTTTGTTTTGCCGGCATTTTGGTAAACATTCGTCTTGTCAGTTCATATTTGGCAGTCGTGAAGTAGAGACGTGGCAAATTTATTATGGAAAAATATTCGATAAACCAACGTGTTTTAATCGTTAAAACATTTTATCAAAATCAATCATTTATTACTGTGACGATGAGAAAGTTACGTGATTTTTTTGGGAGAAACAACGTGCCAACAAGGTGCACTATTTATCGTGTAGTGAATGATTTCGAAGAAAGAGTGTCTGTAGCTGATAGGGCCAAGCATGGGCCACAACATACTACAAGATCGGCTGAAAACATTACTGCTGCTCAAGAAAATATTCAAAACAATCCATCAACCTCAATTCGATGCCGTGCTCAGGAGCTTGGTCTTCAAAGAAGAACTTTGGTCACAATTTTCCACAAGGATTTGCATTTGTTTCCATTTAAAATTCAGTTGACACAAGAGCTTCTTCCAAAAGACCATTTACGCCGCCGTACATATGCCAATAGGATGTTACAGCTCGCCCATGACAACCCCGATTTTTATGAAAAAATCATAATGAATGACGAGGCGCATTTTCATTTGAATGGATATGTGAATAAACAGTCGGTTCTGGCCAATGGAAAACCCTCAAATTATTCATCAGTCACCTTTGCATCCATTAAAAGTGACAGTCTGGTGTGCAATTTGGTCAGGAGGAATCATTGGACCCTACTTCTTTGAAACTGAAAACGGCGTAACGGTAACTGTCAATGGGGAACGATATCGTGATATGATTTACAACTTTTTAACGCCACAACTACATGCTTTGGGCTTGATTAACTTGTGGTATCAACAAGACGGTGCCACATCACATACAGCCAGGACTACAATGGAATTACTGCTAGGCCTCCTTCCGCAGCATGGTCGCCTGATTTGACTGCTCCGGATTTCTTTTTGTGGGGATATCTGAAAAACAAGGTTTATAGAAACAAACCAAAAACGCTTGAACAACTCAAACAAAATATTCGTGATGAAATTAATGAAATATCGCGTGAGATTTGTACGAATGTAATGAAAAATGTGCTCAAAAGGGCACGCATTTGTGAGGCTAACAAAAATTATATACAAAGTAGTATACCTTCCCGACGGACACCCTGTAGTATTTGGTGTTGAGAGAGCATTCAACACTATATGGCATCAGGGTCTACTTTTAAAATTAGTTGTAGCAGATGTGCCAAAGTATTTGTGTAAAATTATCGCCGGTTTTCTAGACAACAGGGAATATGCGGTTTTGGGTTGAGCAAAGTATCTCGTCGTTCAAAAGTATTCTGGCAGAACTACCTCAAGGATCAATGTTATCAGCAATTTTGTACTCGATCTGTACTTCGAATTTCAAACCTCTTAAAGAAGTTGACATTGGTTTTTACGCATACGATATGGCGCTAATTTCATCAAGTAAGTTAACAAACGCCTTCTCGAAGAAAATGGAAAATTGTCTTATGGCCTGCAACAAATGGAAAATTAAGATCAACGTTCACAAGACCCAAAGCATAATTTTCCCTTTCAACAAATTTCCGAAAAGAATTGTGACGAAACCAATACACTTTGGAGGCAACACCAAATAATGTCAAATATCTTGGGGTGATTTTAAATAAAAAACTCTTTTTCTTTGGAGACACTACCATAGAAACTCAAAATGATATCAAATATCTTGGGGTGATTTTAGATAAAAATAACTCTCCTTCCAGACCTCTCCTTTAATTATCTTGCGAGAAGGCACTGCGTTCAGTTAGAGCATTATGGCCATTTTTAAACAGACGATCGAGTCTAATCGTTGAAAATAAGAATCTTATTTACGAGTGTGTTATAAGGCCTATAATGTTTTTCGCTGCCCATATCGCACGACGCGTCAAAGAGCCACTTACGAGAAATGCAAATTCCTCAAGCAAATACTTAAAACTAATTTTCAACAAAAATTGGAGGTACCGCCCTTCTGTGCTACAGGAAGAAACATGATGCGAACTTTTTAAGGATTATTTTAAAGGATTAAATGATAACTATTTTAATAAAACTCTTTATTCTCATTTTTCGTAATAAGAGAATGCAATAATTTATAAATAACTTAATAAGGGGAATTTGTCGAACTCAAAATTTGTGTCTATAAGTGGTAACCTTCGCAGATAATCACTCTACGAACAATAACTTTCTCTTAATGTTTGGCTTTATTATGTATTTTTGCTTTGCAAATGAAGATTTGTTAAAAGATTTTTAAGATTAAACTTTTTACATTCCAAATCGATTATAACTCCATTCAATTAATTCACGTTCATGTAATGACAGGATTTAGATGTTGCAATATCTTAGAACAAAACTCAAAAACTGTACATATAGGGTGGCGCATAAGTAACGCTAAGATTTGATCAGTGAATAAATTTTTTTGTGTAAGCCTTTTTTTGGTCTCTGTACAGAATTAACTAAATAATACTTGGGAAATTTATGATGGAAAGGCTCAGCACAGAACAAAGAACCAAAGTTGTTCAATTTTACTTTGAAAGTCAGCATTCGATTATTCAGATCATATCGAAATTTCTTTCATGTTTGAAATGCTCTTAGCGCTCCAACAATTTACCGATTAGTTCAGCGCTTTGGGCAACAAGGCGCTGTCTGTGATCTTCCGCGTGCTGAAAGATCTTGTGCAGTTCGAAATGTAGTGACCATTGCTCGAGTGCAAGCAAGTGTTGAGGAAAACCCCGAAACTTACACCAGGCGACGTTCTCAGCAGTTAGAGATGTCTAGGCGGTCTTTGCAAAGAATTGTACATATGTTACGTTTTACGCATTCAATATAGTCGCCGTTAACGTTACTTATGCGCCACTCTTTACTGTACATTTTTTAGATTTAAGTTATTGTTAGATTAATAAATAAAAAATAAAAATAAAACAAAAATTTGTTGATTTCTCGATATAAATCGCAATGGAAATCATTTAATGTGAGCGCCAGTGTAGAGTTGGATGGATATTCCACTCCATTTTGTTAATTATTCTAACTCTACTATGTGCAATAATTAGACAAATCGTACGATTCTAAAATATAACATATTTATATTACATAACAGCGGTTCTTAGTATCATAACAATTATTACGCCATCACATGGATTTTCAAGCAAATTGGAACATTTGCTGTGCAGATTATGTTGAACATCTGATAGTTCCACGTGTTTCAATTCGGAAACTAACCGAAATGTTTGCTTTTGTAAAAATGAGAAATTCAGTATTTCTTTGCAAAATATAACCGAGAACGAAAAAATTGTCAAATGGGCCAAAAATGTTATTAAGTAGAGGTTTGCGCACTTGGAAAGGGTTATATCGCACTACATTGCCTCGTCAGCTTCATATGAGAACAGTGGGTGAAATTAGGCGACCATTTGGACGACTGTATACTTTGCGAACTGCTTTCTAATTTCCTTTACAACGATATGACTAATATAAGTTGGTGTCATACAGGGTGGCGCACCAATTGCAATATTCATATTTTTTTTAAAGAAGTGCATTGACTGACTTCTTTTTGCTGTATAGAAAATTAAATTTTATTCGCTATAGCCGATTGGTTTTGAAGATGATGGACCGAAAATAACCTCCAGGCCCGTTAACGCAGACACCTGATCCGAAAATTATTGTTTTAATGGACTACTTCAATTCAGTCAGATTCCTTGGTTTCGTTTTGTACACCTCTTGTTTGATGTAACGCCATTATAAAAAGGCTGGTCCAGTCAGTTCATGTGGCCAGCGTAAAGTGGAGTTTCCAGATATTAATTTGTTTAAGAACTTTCGTTGAAGTTGTGCCATAACCGGTCGCCGGGTAAAAATACTCTTTCAATATCTTTAAACAACGATCCCCATTGGTTCACGATTCTTGCACCGCCCTGTATGAAATTATACTATTCAATATGTTTTATTTTCTTCTTCATAAAGGTTAAAAATTTCACAATTTGTTCAGAAGTCCACGAGGGTTTTGCGTGAGTCTCGCCGCAATGGCCTTACCCACGGTGTGCGATGCCTGAGAAAGCCAAATAAAACTTGGACTATCTAGGAAAAGGGGCTGACAATTTTGGTACTACCGCCCTTTCTTCGCTGCCAGGAGATACCAAATTAATTATGCTAGTATGGAACATAATCCTGATTGGCGGAGGTGAGGCCTATCTTACCACCTCTGCTACTCTATGGGTCTGTAGTACCCGGTTACAATGCAACTGCAGATTCGAGCACAAAGCCTCTACCAGCGATTTTGGTATCAACAACAACCCGCTTGGTGCGCTCACTACGGATCCTACACCAAATGACTAGGCGGAAACTCAGTCCCGGGGCCTTCTGATCCCCACTCTACTGGCCGAACTTACCGGTTGGAGTTGCGTGGCAAAGCAAAAAGCAAAGCTACTATCAAATTGTGATTTATGCACCATACTTTACGGGATTGGTCGCCCTATGGCAAAAAAGTACAGACTGAACATTTTTGCATACCTGCAGGCACGGAGACCCCAGGCAGATGGAACTGTCGATACTGCACGGGGAAAACTCCAAACCGCTTCCGTTCGGCGACGGTGGACGACAACCATGAAATATAGACATAGGAAAACCCCATGCCTGTCCGTATCCCCCGAGAGATTAAAAAGATACACATGACAGGGCACGAACGCGAGACCTACCCGTGTGTATCCCTATCACCCCCAGTGCCAAACAAAGCCTCTGGTCAAATTCTTTAGCTAACCTACTACCAGTTTTAACCCCTTGAGGTCCAGAGACTGGTGCCCCTGCACAAGAGCAAACAGCTGCCGACTATCAAGCTGAACGGGATTATGGGATCAGCATGATTCGAACAGTCTTGCAGCCGCTCAACCCTCAGGTCCGACTGCCTTAAAAAGGTCAGCAGAGACAGTTAGGAGAAGACGACCGAAATCGCATTCAACAGAAACACAAATCCCCCATTCCGAGCTATAGACTTCAGTACAATCCAAATTGATGTCATTGACAATGACTGCAGCGTTATGCCTTGTATCAGGAAATACCCGCATAAAAGCAGGTGACCCACGCACCCCATTATGGGCTACGTGGTGCTCCCGTACAAGAGCAACACTGCAGCCACTGTCACAAATGGTCAAGGTCTGCCATTGCAGAGACGCGTCTAGCACAATTCAATTGTAGAAGGCGAGTACCATCCTAATGTCTTGCTTTCGCCCTGGCTACCATTACGCAATACAGCGGGCAGTCCTCAGATACCATACGGTGATCCGAAGGTTCCCCCCGAAATGCGCAATTACGTCACGAGCCTGGGTTGAAGCAGTCCCTGGCCATATGCCCATGCTGGCTACAGTGGAAGCAGACGTCTTCCTTTGAACGGCACTCCTTTCTGAAGTGGTTAAACGACAGGCACTTGAAACAGCTTGGCACTAAATCCATGGCACGTACGCGGAAAGAGTACGCGCCAATGTAGCAGCGTTGTGCCGCTAGCAGAGATTCCATGGCCGAAGCCTGGCCCTCCAGGACGCAATTCACTGCCCCACCCTTGGTACAATCCCACGGACGGCTATGGAGACGGACACCAGACTTAAAGGACTCATGGGTCATCTTGCTCTTGAGCTTTTTTTTTCGAGGAATGGACCACCCATGAACATGTCAGGAGTGATGTTCGAGTCCACCCCCTGGGAAATGATACGCAATAAACTTAATACATTTGCTGTAACCAAAGCAATATGGTTGAAAACGTGGGAGACTGACTGAAGCCAAAACAAAAAAAAAACGTGCTTTATAAATACACTATATATAGTTCGTTATAATTATGTTCGCTATAAGCTATGTTCGCTAAAAAAATATAATAAATAAAGCAAAATTACTCATCAAAATGGTTTTAGGTATATTAACTTTTTCCCTACCATCACTGTGTGGGTTTTAAATCACTATTCATTATTTCAAAATATTACAAAGCAAATAACACAACCATTGCTAAAACAACCACGTTAGTATGTAATAGCAAGGATAACAGAAATGATGTATTTGTGGAAAGAAAAATCATTAACCTGCCATATCATTAAAGTTATGAATATTTTATATTACGCAGGTGTTTGTGAAACAACACATGAAAAATACCGATGCAAAAAAAGCGATCAACAAGGGGGTTAAGTAAAGTATTTTTAATCAATCACTCAACATTTTACACTATGGGAGTGAATATCAAATTGTGCGTTTTAACTTTGTGTAATTACTCGTATGCTTTGAATACTTGATTAAAATTCCATATCAAAGAAAATTCTGTTTCATAATATTTCGTAATCATAAATATCGTCTATAGTTTGATATGATTTACAAACAACTAAAGATTTCAAGCAATGGTCGTACAAGCAGTGTTGCCAATACTAAACTAATACTAGTGCAAAAATCCTCTTTTTCGGGAGCATTTTATTTGGTTAATATATTAGCGGATTTGTATTCTTTCAAAACTAAACTACCATTTCTAAATTGAAAAATACCACACAATCATTCTAATGTTAATAATGTTAAAGTTTGTTGTGGAATTTTGAAGAATGCAATATCACGGTGATTTTTTTTTTTTTTTTCATTTGTTGAAAAATTGATAAAAATATTTGAATTTCCGATAACCTTTTAAATTCCCAACAAAATCTTGTAAATTCTCGTACAATCAATGAAGGTTTACTACACAATTGAGTTCAGAACAAATCAGTACAGGAATTTGAGTCAGATAAACTGAACTAAACGGAATGTCAGAAACGGGCATTGTAAATCGCTAAGTTCTTGTCAACAAATGCTGCAAATGAATGCAAAAATGTGTCAATAGAGTGACTCCATTTACAGTTGCCAACTACGATTTGGGGAAATATAAGGCTGTTCCTGGTTTTAAAAAGTTTCATTATTATTCCCAAGAGGGGGATTTTAATTTTTTGAAACACCAACTCATATTTTTTTATGAGAGCTGCTACGTCTATGTTGATAGAAAATCAAGAAAAATGAAATATTTCAAACTATCGAACATTTTCCAAAACACTTTCTCAGAATATGGACATACAGTTCGGCTAGTTCACGCGCCGATAGCCGACGATCATCTGGTACTATTTTGTTTATTTTCTTAACCATATCTGACGCGGACATCTCATTTGGTCGACCACTACGGCATTCGTCTTGGTTGCCTGTACGGCCTCGTTTAAACTCTGCTATCCAATATTTTACAGTCGTAAACATAGGATCAGACTCCCACAGAGTAGACTTTAACTTGGCTTTAATATTGGTTGGACTGAGACCTTTCAAACGGAAATTTGAATTACATTGTTCTGACCAATTTTTTTCTAGTTTACAAATTCACTGTGATGGTTTACTTTCGATGGCTCAAATAAAAATACTACACAACGTAGCGCCTTGGAACTTAAATCATCTGTCTTTTTACCAAAATAACTTTTTGTCAAACTACTGGCACCATCTATATGTCAGTTTGGCTAGTTTTGAGACCGACCTCGTGTTGCCGACCAGCTTTACCTTAAATTTTGTAAATCATGTCATACTAGATTGAGACGTTTGTAGGTTATCAAAGCAAAATCGAATGATGAAATCGTATTAGATCTGAATTTCAAAAAGGAATGTGCACACTTGCTAAATGAAACGATTTCCTCTCTCTCTCTCTCTAATTAGGAATTATGGAAATTCATTGTTTTGCTTACCTCTAACGACTTTATAAGCGAAAAGGAGTAAAGTTCTCCATAGAGGCATTTTAACAGGGTGGTGCACCAATTGGGCTACAATAGGAAGTTCAAATAACTTTCTTTTAATAAGTGTATTTCATTTATCTTTATCTTCTTTATATATATAACTCTACTGTACGGGCGTTGTCAGTGAACTCCTCCTAAACGGCTGGACCGCTTTGCATAAATTTTTGTATATGCGTCTGGGAGGTGCTCGGGATGGTTTAGATTTACAATTCGGTCCAATTGGACAAAGGGGCGTGGTACCTCCCATACAAACAAAAAATTAAAAATCAATTATTTCTGCTCCTGCTTACGGTATTTGAACAAAATTTGGTGCGTAGACTTGGTGTACATATCTTAAGTGCTACTGCAAATATGGGCGGGATTGGACAATGGGGCGTGGTACCTCCTATACAAATCACAAATTAAAAAGCAATTATTTCTGCTCCTGCTAAAATTTGAAGGCAAAGCAACGTTTGCCGGGTCGGCTAGTTTCATATATATATATTCATTTATTTATTTGTTTCTCGTTTTTTTTCTTTTTTTTTTTTTTTTTTGAGTAGAAAATTCAGTTTTATATTGTAATAACTAATTGGTTTTGAAAATGATAGGCCGCAAATGACCTCCATACTTATTCACGCACATGCGACACCTGATCAGAAAAATTTTCAGTGGGTCGGGGAAGGTTGAGTCGGGATTGTTTTAATGGGCTGCTTCAATTCAGTCAAATTACTTGATTTCGTTTTGTGCACTTCTTGTTTGACATAACCTCATAAAAAAAGTCTGGTGCAGTCAGGTCAGGAGACCTTGAGAGCCAGTGGAAAATGGAGTTTCTAGATACTAATTGATTTGGCTAAGCGTGCCGTTGCCTCATCTTGTTGGAACTAAATACTGTCAAAACGGATACGTCTTCGGCGCAGAAAAAAAAACTTCTTCAACATGTTTATATAATGATGACATTGTGTTTGTAGCACGATTCGATCGTCACTCTGTATTTCATTATGTTCTACCAATGCGCCTAAATTTCTCCTTTACATTGACATTTAAAAACGTGTATGAGCATGAATATTTTTTACAATCGTGAAGATGACCACCTTAATCTAAAGGAGACTACTACGCAATTATCTGTCATGTTCCCTAGTGCGAATATTGAGCAAACCATGAAACAGCATGAATAAATCGCTTTTGACGAATAGTAAATCTCCAAATGGATTTCATGTAATACTGCTGCATCTAAAGATTACAACCGCAAACAAGCAAATTGAAAAAAAAGGAAGAATAAAAAAGTATCCGAAACACAAAACGTTTTATATAAATATTCTCACCGAACATTTTTCATGTTGCCCTTTTCGTTTCTTAGCAGTCCTTTGCACGAAACCCACATCATTGGAAAACAAAAATGCGGACGTCAAAAAGTCTAATAGTACTTGATTATGTGAATTTTCTACGCTTATAAAGGGCATTAGATAAACGGCATTTGTTAAGAGAGGCTATGGGACGTGCACTAGCAAGGAAAGATGTACCAGAAAAGGTCGTATTTAGTTAGTTAAGATCTCACTCCCTAGTCCCATTTTTCATTTCGTTGGAATTCACAGTTTTGCAAGCTAAACTCGGTAAAGAAAATAAATATTCGTAAGCCCAAGGTCAGAGCAAAGCAAAGATTAGATTTCAATATTCTACATTGTTTATAATTGTCCTGTGATTTAGATTTATGAGAAGTCACTGTTTTCCTTTTTTGCTCTCATACGCCATAATTAGCATCAAAGACAGTTAAGGTTTTTATTTTCAGAAATTATTTTTGGTAGTAGCAGTTGTGTTAATAACAACTTCGTTTGGGGCAAATAAAGTTTATAGAAACAAGTCGTTTGTTTAAAACAACTTCCTTTGAATGGCCAACCTCCGACCCCAGTGCAATCTTTAGCTTTTTAATTCATACATGCAAAACATGGAAAATATTATATGATTATAATTATTATGCTGGTGGATTAAAATTTATTTATAATGTTCAATATGGATGTTGCTTAGAAACGGCAGCAGCAGAACACTTTCATGAAAAAGTTATGTCTTGCGTTTCATTATGTGCAATTGAAATTAGGGCAGTAACTTTGTTTATTTTCTGAAAACAAGGAATAGGGCTGTCCGTCGTATCCACTTACAGTTGGAATTGTTCATCAAGAAAGAAACAGAGGGGATCACACATTTGACCGGCAAGATACAATTTTTCCCCCCTAAGAATATTACATTAGATGGGGCCAAAGGAGAATGCTTTTGCTGCCCTCTTACCGGCAAAAGACGAGGGCAAAAATATTGATTCAAATAGTCCTATTTCAAATCTTGTTTTGAATATTATTTTATACGTATAATTAAAAAAAATCTTTTCGGTCCGGTTCTTTGTGCGACCAATATGATGAAATGGAACGGTATTTCGATGCAGCTCACATATAAAGACAGCATTCATTTTTCGAAATTTAAATGCGTCACATTGCATGTAGAAAGGAATTTTTCAAATTCATTGGAAAATGTAGCATTTAGTTAAGTTTGTTTGAAATATATATTTTCACCAAATGAATATATGATTTTTAGTACATTAATGAAATCAAAAGTCATAGCATATTTTGAAGCAAGCATATTTGTGGAAAGAGCGGAAGAATAAGGATATAGGAAGATACTGCGATAGAAGTGGAGTCAACAAATTGTGTCGACTTCTACACTGACGGCTTAAAATTAAATAATCAGGTAGGTTTCGGGTTCAAATCCAAAGACCTAGGGCTAATTATAGCCTCAACACTACCTGATCACTGTAGTGTTTATCAGACCGCAATTCAGATTATTAAGGAAGTGGCAGAATGGCTGAGATATAACGTCCTTACCACGGTGAGGATTAAAATATTCTCTGACAGTCAAGCTACCATTAAATCCCTGGATTCTGTCTGCCTAAACTCAACATCAGCCCTAAAATGCCGCAGACCTCTTAACGAGATGGCTCAGCATTTCATGGCTTATGTGGGTGCCGGACCACAAGGAAATACCAGAGAACTGCAGAGCAGACGGACTAGCAAGAGTAGGGATAACCTTACTTAATGTAAAAAATATGAAATGTCCGTGGGCATGCCTCTAGCCACTTGCAAGCTGTTACTGTGAGATAGAGCATATTTAGCAGCGAATGGTAGGCGGTCGTCTGCCCGAGGCTGCAATCAATCGAGACAGTTGTGGCCTCGCCTCGATCGTAACCGTTCACACAACGTCTCATTACTTGTATCCGTCATGACAGACATTGATTGGAAGACATTCAATGAGACTGAACGTTGCGACTAGTGACTTCTGCAGAAGCTGTAGGGATGAAGAAGGGGAGGGGTCCATAGAACACCTTCTCTGCAATTGCCCCGCCGTGGCAAACAGGCGGGGACTAACACTGGGCTCTTATTTCTTTACAGACCAAGGAGATCTAGACGATAATAGATATTATGCGACTTAAGAGCTTCTATACCATTTCCAATTGAAATTCGAAGAATTGAAATTCGAAACACATCAACTGAAAATCAAAGTTTCCATTTGAAATTCGAAACACATCAACTGAGAATCAAAATTTTCATTTAAAATTCAAGAGGCATCAACTGAAAATCAAAATTTCCATTTGAAATTCAAGAGACATCAATTGAAAATCAAAATTTCCATTTGAAATTCAAAAGACATCAATTGAAAATCAAAATTTCCATTTGAAATTCAAAAGACATCGATTGAAATTCAAAAGACGTCAAGTGAAATCTCAAAACACATCAATTGAAATTCAAAAGACATCAAATGAAATTCAAAACACACCAATAAGAATTCGAAACACATCAATTGATATTCCAAATTCGTCATTTGAAATGTAAAAAAAACATAAGTTTAATTCGACCATAGCATGCTCTACACCTTAACGTGTACACTGGGTAATTTAATTGTAATGGTAATAATATATAAGATAATAATAATAATAATAATAATAATAATAATAATAAGTCGCCATATAAAGCACACCAACACCAAGCGCGTCAACATTTTTCTATTTCTAAAATTTGAATTTTCTCATATATACTTAATGCAATCATAATAACAAGATAACAAAAAATGCGGTCGAAATTGTTCTGAAATTGTTCTCCGCAATTGCACCACGTCGAAAATATATGGGCCAAAATAAAAGTATATGTGAAATTGAACATGGGGCTTCCTTTACCTAAACATAGGAGAGCAAAGATTGGAATATATGGAGTCTATCGTCGACCATGCGACGAATACCATTACCGCCACAATGGCATTGACTTTGAAAGATATTCCATTTGGTACATAATTAATTTCTGTCAAACCGATAGCTTTTATATCGCATAGCAATATTTCACATAACAATGTTGAAAAATATGTAAATTCCATTGTTAACGTTAACATTTGCTATATTATTATAATCTTATAGTCATACCTTATAATACATTTGTAACTCCTTATTTTTTAGTAATAAAATCTCTTCGTCTATAATTTTTTTTTATTGAATTTTCCAGTTTGAGCGCATCGTGTTGAAGAAGTTATATAGTTTTCTTTGCTAAGTACTCTCTCAAAACCCCATCGCTATTAAATTCTTCAAATTCAAGTGGAAACGGTGCGCTCAGGATTAGGGAAACTAGGGGCATCCATATCTCTAGTTCCGTGTGGTATTACAATGGGCTATACAGTCTGTGTGAGTCTGTCTGTCTATTCAGACTGCCACACTAATGAAACCTAACCTAACCTAAAAATAAGAGATTATGGCACGAGCTTCTTTTCAGTATTGCAGTAATGAAAATGTAGTCAGAGGTAAGCTGGCTGTGCAGCAATTATAAGTTTTTGTTATGGAGGACTATACAATAGGAGAAGAAGTCGCACCAGTTACTGATAACAGCATGTGTTGCCCAATACTTAGCTCAAATCCGAAATAGCAGTATGACAGTTTAATAACACCAAAACAACGTCTTGCTGCCAGAAATATTTGACCACCAGCAATGTGTTAATAATGAGTATACCATCAGTTCTTAAACATGATTTATATTAACAAATACATGCTAGATGATTAAAGTCTAAGCGCTTATTACGCTCTGTATTCAAACCAGTATAAACTCTTCAGTCAGTTGAACTGACTTACATATTCCTTCAACCAACATCGTTTTGCGTTGATGTAAAAATGTAAGGGATGGCAGACAATGGCGCATAGTGAATCGATAGACTCTTTAAAAAATAATTCATTTCCTGAACTGTGTTTGCTAAATTCCTGATGCTAAACTATATCGAATGTGTTGCAACTGAATGAAAGATAAGGATCTGCAATATGTGGGTAAAATTATGCAATTTATGTGAGAGTTATCAGTGGATTTTTCAAATTTGACACATATTCTGCAGTGAGCTCTACGAAATTGAGCTCATGGAATTTGTCAAAGAGAGCCGCTAAAGGGCAAAACGCCGATATATATCCATGCTACGACAAACTGCGTTGTGCGAAAAAAAAAATGCTATCCTAGTGTCATCACGGTCACTGATCATTTCGCTGCAGTACCATTACAAAGCTTAGTAGACCATACGATTGCTAGGATTATTGAAGCACACCCAGACAGTTTTCAAAACCATATTGAAAATAATAATAACACCCAATTAACTGCTACCTACAAATGGGGTTGTGATGGCAGCAGCGGCCATTCTACTTACAGGCAAAAATTTAATGACTTTAATGACATTCGGATCTTACGCATTGGAAACTGCCGAAATTTTTGTTAAAGCATACTCCTGGTTTTACATGCCATCGGCTGTTCACAGAATTTTAATTCATGGAGCAGATATAATAAACCATTTTTCCCTTCCGATTGGTATGATGTCCGAAGAAGCTCTTGAAGCCAGAAACAAGGACTATCGAAACATACGCGAGAGCAATACAAGAAAAAATTCCAGGAAAAATACAATGGAAGATATCATAAATGCTTTATTAGTTTCGTCTGACCCTTTGATATCTTCATTGTCAAATGGGTCTTCAATTTCGTCTGCAAAAATATTATTATGGACGATGATGTTAAGAGCCTGCTTTTAATGAAGCATCTAGATATGCCTGATTCTGATTCCGAAGATTCCGAAAATAATTTTGATTTATAAAATTTGTTTATTGTAGTTAAAAAAAAATTTTGAAATTAAAAAAAAATTAAAAAAAAATTTTAAAAATTAAAAAAATTAATTCAGACAAAAATTTTTTCTTAAAAAATTCTATGACTTTTTTCTGAGCTGTGAAAAAAAACCGTCTGAAGATATCTTTTTTCGTTTAGACGTTATTAATTAAATGCCGCTAACAAGGCCCAATCGCCCACTGTGCGTCGTGGACTTATTCGCGTAAACCATCGACTTCAAATAACCCCAAAGAAAAAAGTCTAACGGTGTTAAATCGCACGATCTAGACAGCCAATTCTGGTTTGCAAAACGCGAAATAACACAACCGGGAAATGACTGATGCAGCAATTGAATTGTGTCTCTGGCTGTATGACATGTGGCGCCGTCTTGTTGAAACCATATGCCCTCCACATTCATTTCTTCAATTCTAGGCACGAAAAAACTGGTTATCATTTCACAATACCGAACACCATTGACTGTTTGCGCTTTACATGCCTCATTTTCATAAAAAAGGGTCCAATGATTCCTCCAGCCCAAAATCCACACCACACAGTGACATATTGAGGATGCATTTGCTTCTCGTGAATCACTGGAGGATTTTACTCACCCAAAATGCGACAATTCTGTCCATGGTCAGTTGGCTTCAGTTCCTGAGTCAATTGAACTTTGTATGCATGAAGATGCTAATCTTTCGTCAAAATTCGCTGCATAGTGGATTTGGAGACATCAAAATCCGAATTGAGGTGGATGGAGTTTGAGCGACATCATCACGTACACTGCGACATTTTCGGTCGATCGACCTGATCGAAGGCGCGTTGTTGTCTTTACATCACTAACAGACTCAGTTTTGGCAAATTTATCCATTAATCTCTTTACAGTTGACTCTTTTGGAGCATTATTGTGACCTCAAATTGATCGCAATTTGCGAACTGTAGTCGCAAAACTTTCACCATTTTGGTAAAACAATTTCACAATGAGAATGCGTTGTTCATTCGTGTAGTGCTCCATTTTTACTAACCTCGTACCTTCTACTAGCAAACAATAACAATTGTTCAAATGTCAAACAATAACATTTCGAATATCGCCAAATTTAAATCTTGCGTTCTTGTTGGGACACCCTTTATAACTAGCTGTGTTAATGTTCAATATACGAGTACCGCAAAACTTATAACCGAACGGTAAGAATCCACGGGGGTTTTACGTGAATCCCTTACCCACGGTGTGGGTAATGCGATTGCCAACGCCCCCCTGGGATAGCATAGTAAAACTTGGAATATCTAGGAAAAGGGGCTGACAATTTTAATACTACCGCAATTGTCAACCCTTTTTTCGCAGCCAGGAGATGCCAAATTGATTATGTTAGTATGGAACATAATCCCCATTGGCGGAGGTGAAGCCTATCTTACTACCTTTGCTACCCTATGGGTCTGTCGCCCGAACGGTAAGAGCAAGAATGCTCGATATAAAGTAAGCGCATTGCAGTAAACAAAAAAAAAAATTTTTGTCTTTGGCTAAGCCGGGAGTTAAACCCGGGCTTAAAAAATTATAAGGATAACACTTCCGCTAGTCTATGGATTTGTATGGATTAGCCTCCTAAGTATCGCGATACAATCAAAATATCATTGGATTTGGCCACTGGAGAAGTTGTGGTATTTGCTAAAATCTAATAATATTAATACCAGGGATGAAATATCATAGGCATTATACAATTTTTGAAAAATTTTACATTTTTTTGAACTTGCATACAAAATTCTCTTCTCTTCACCACAAGGTTTTGACTTCAAATATTTGCACTTAATTTGTCTTTACATTCATGACTCGGTAGGAGTCCCCACAATCGATTACCATGTAAACTTCAATTAAGTTTGTTTCCCTACTACTTGATAGTTATAAGTATAACGTTTTGCGTTCATTGTTGGCACTATTTCCTAACCGCCTTGGTTCGCAAACATATTTATTAATAAGTATTCTTGCAAATTTCAAACATAATTAACGTCAAGCTGTTTGTGATATTATTAGTTAATGGACATCCTGTTGAGAATTATTCATTATGTCTCTTCAGGATTCCTGTTACTGGTACTGTAAAGAGAAAATGTAATTCTATATGTACATACAGGGGCTACAGGGGAGAGCTAAGCCGCAGATAATTTACCTCAAAATTCCTCGGTATATCAATTTGGTGTTACTATAACTTAACCCTGCAGTATATTAATTCCCCATGTAAGTCGTGTGTCAACCACATGTTAATGACATTCTGTTTACCCAGAGTACAAAACCGAATAAAGTACAGTGTTTGTAGCAATTGTTGCTAATCTAATCACGGCAATGTTGGAAACCTTGTGCCAAGTTTCCTTGCACGTAGATGCCTGTAAATATGAAATAGACTAAAGTAATATGTGCGTTATTTTCGTCTCGTATATAAAATTTGAAATATAAATGAAAATGAATAAATAATATTGTTGTTACCGGTAATGGGTAATGGATGTTGTTAATGGGTAATGGGTGCTAGTGATGCGAACCATATTTATTTTAATTTGCGACAATATAAAGAGGTTCCATTTTTCGTTTTTAAATAAAGTTAAATACTTCACACATAAAACTATGACTCCAGTGACACTTTATTTTATTATAAAGCTTGGATCTTGCCATTATGAACGAAATATTATGTCATTTAAATTACCACTAAATGGATAACACTGGTTTACAAATTTGGAAAAAAATGACTGCAGAAACGAAGCATGTTTTTTAACTAATGTGGGAGCGCTGAATTCAAAATTGGGCACAAGACGTGATTCTAATTCATATTTTATCGCATGCTGGCAATACTGTAAAACAGTCAATACTGACACTACAATTTCACAATTATTAATTTAACAGAAGCCCGCATTCATTCTAAATCTTCATAATAGTAGCGTTTAAGCATGTCAGAGAGATCGTGTGTTACTGATCCAAGATATTTTTGCTTTGTCTGTGATAAATATTTGGTTGAAAAAAGAATATACAATATCAGAATCATTAAAATATGCGCAATTACATTATTTTGGGTTTGCTGTCAGAACCTTGAACAAACCGTGGACACCGACAATGTTTTGCTATAGTTGCAGAACCGTTTTATACAAGTGGTCAAATGGCAAAATATCTATTTCGAGAAGGAGAGTCAAGTAACCACTAAACCGTTTCATATTTCTGTTTAACAAAAGCTGCTGGCTTCAATACGAAAAATCGAAAAAATATTACTTACGCAAATGTCCCACCGGTTTCCAAACCAGTTCAACCAGTTCACCAAATGATCCATTACCAGTCATTTCCAGTGCTACGAGCAGTGAGTCCGAAACTTGTTTCACCAGCAGTGGTAGTGTGTATCAAGCTGAAGATGAACGCCATTTAGTGGCTCAAGCTGAGCTGAATGATCTAATTCGGGATTTATATTTAACGAAGAATTACTACAGCAGTGGAAACATCTTCCAGTTGGGACAAAAGTAATAATCTATAGAGATGGAAGCTTGGAATTGGCTGCATACTCGTATTTTGAAAAGAAACACTCTATACTATACTGTACCGATGTTGATGGTTTTTTTTCAAAAGTGAACCAAAACTGAATGGAGATTATTTATTGATGGCCAAAAAGAACTGATTGTTCACCAGGAAAACAAAACATTTGAAATAAACAATTAATTGATCCTAATGACGTTTTTTATTCTGCCGCTGCACTTAAAATTGGGGAGTTTTACGAACTTTGTCAAGGCTTTGGACAAAGACCTTGCAGGATTTAAATATTTGTTAGCAATTTTCCTATAATTTCATATTTTAGAATCAAAAAAGGCATATTTGTTGGCGCTCAGATCAGAAAGCTATTGAATGATGAGAATTTTTCACAATGTTTATTGGAGGAAGAATGTGCAGACTGGAATTCTTTCAATAGCATCGTGGAGCAGTTTGTTTGGAAACAATAAGAGTGAAAACTATAGACAAAATGTTCCTGAATTATTGAAAAATTATCACGAA
This sequence comes from Philornis downsi, assembly GCA_019455685.1. NCBI lineage: Eukaryota > Metazoa > Arthropoda > Insecta > Diptera > Muscidae > Philornis > Philornis downsi. Next base: position 749,973 of record JAHXMU010000565.1, read on the forward strand.
TTAGGTGCGGGAATGTCACTCAAAATGCATTTTCTTCATTTTAGATTAGATTTTAAATTTTTTTTCACAGAACCTAGGTGTGGTGAGCGACGAACAAGGGGAGCGTACTCACCAAGATTTAATGGAAATTGAAGGAAATTATCAGGGATTTTGTGACAAAAGCATGCTGGGAGACTATTGCTGGTCTCTAATATGTGAAACCGAATTAACATACAACATACATACAAACGAGGTTCAAATGACGCCGTTCGCTTTTGAAAATTCATTGATTTGTAAATAAACTATTGATTTTTTTATGTAAAAAACGAATAAAAATATTCCTTTTGTATCTCGAAAACCTGACGAGATAGAGAAAAACTAATTACGAATTTGAATTCAGCCTACCAAATTACGCTAGGAAAGATATTTGGTTGCTCCAGTCCAAAACCTTGTTGGCAAGTGTAACCCCATATGAGGCAGATATACAGCCACAAACCCGCTCGTGAGTTGCGATTTGTTTTCCTTTTCGATGTTCTTGTGCAACAACAATTTGTCTCGGGTATCAGTAGAGTTGTCCGCGTGATGCAAAATTTGCATGTCAATGAATCACTCGTGGTTAAATTAAAAATCAATTAGATTAATGTGGCCAAACGTTTTTAAAATTAGCAGATTCTAATGCATGAAGCCAACGTCCTAAATGTTTACCATATAGTGTAAGGTTTTGTTTTCCCACAAATTAATAGCAATGTAAAATCAAAAATAATAAAATTCGCTTCTAGCTATATAAAGTGACGTAAATGAGCTGAAATTCGACAAAATTTTGTTATGAAATTTAAAATTCAAAAAAAAAAAAAAAAAAAAAAAAAAAAATTTCGATTGGCTTTAATCTATTTCAAGTCCTTTCAGAATGCTCTAATTTTAAACGAGTACGCAAACTCTAACGAAAAGTTCATTCATCTTGGTATTGGCAATTTTTGGGATTCCGGAACTAAGTAGCAAGTTTGACAAAATATGCAAAATTCTGCATTAGGACGCGCCAACCAAGTTCACTACATTACATTCAGGACTTACTGATTGTTGACTATAGCAAGAAACTATTTTCATAGCTTTTAGCGAGTAAAGATATGACAAATTTTGATTGAATTACAGTTTACTTGACTTCAGTTTAGTTCCGAAAAAACCAAAATCGTGAATCTGTTCTGTCTTCGTCAAATTGTGCACGTGTTTCCGTTTGGGATACAATTTTTAGGTTGTCCCTTTCCTAATTTTGTAGTTATTCGTTTGTTGCTTTTGTTTTTTAATTCCATTAAAAATCAAACGCAGCTGTTTCTTGCAGAATTATTTAAATTTACTCGATCAATTCACACTAATCAATTGATTATTCATACCACAAAATATTGTATGAGAAAATCTTGTCAAGTAAGAGTAGCCATGCAGTTTAACAAACCTCCAAACACATTAGAAATTTTTTCCTCATCCCAAAACATTTACAAAAAGAGATTTCTTGCGTATTTCAATGATATTCCTCACCTGTAATTATCCGATTGAGGTGTTTTTTCTCTTTCATATTGCCGTCAGATAGTTTGCTGTCCACCTTCTTTTTCCATTCTGAACAGAGAAATGATTAACGCTAAAATTATTACTTTTTCTTCCCTCTTTTTTCAGCCATTACTTGTATAGTATCTCAATTACTTAGTTTATTAAATCTTAAAAAAATTACTTGGAGTTATTAATTATTTACCATTTAATCTGTTATTAAAGTTTTCGTTACGTTATGGAGTAGCTGTAAATTCTAATTATAGTTTTAATTCCGTATTTTAGGACGAAAAACGTACAAAGTGAAAAATTGCAATAAGTGAAGTAGAGAGTGTTATTGAGATACGCAACATTTTTATAACGTTAGTATTGTAAAGTTGTATAATATGTTTGTAATTGAATAGTTGAGTCCGTGAGCCAAGCTGTTTCTAAATTTGTCAGAAAGAATCGGTTTGCGCTCCTAATCTGGGAGCAACTGAATGATGACGGATGGCCATTGAAAAAAATGTTACAAGAAAAGTAGATTTAAAATAATTATTTGAATTTGAAATTTCAAATGTTTTTCTTTCCAACCAAAGACAGGAAAGTTCCACGTTAGTTTCTGCGTGGATATCGAAGAAGAAAAGAGAGAGAAAGAAGTGAATGATTCAAGATGAACCCTCTTGTTTTTTTTTTCCAGGACCTCCATTTCTGTTTTTTCGGTAAGTTTTAATTTTACTTAAATTCATACAAAATCAATTGTATGCTAAGCCCCAAGTTTTTGGTTTCTATTTTCTTTTAGTATCCCTGAAATAACAATAATAACAATTTTGTTCTACTAAACGCAAGACAAAGATGAATGGCAAATTTATGAAATTTTTCGAAGACCGATTAACTGTAGCGAATAATACAGTAAAGCCATTTAATAAAGTATATCAGTTTTCAAAAAAACGGATATACGACTCTAATTTAGCGTTTTGTGGCTGGCCCAGTCGCGAGATCCCATAACAATCACATAAAGGGTTATCTTGCCGCCCGTCTGGCAAGGTCGTCAGCAGTAAAACATTTGCCATTTACGAATATCGATCGTTTAACAGCCGGAGAATATGTAAAAATAGTTAAAACTTACTGCCAAAGTGGTGATTCAAACGTGGACACTTTTCGTGCATTAGAGAGTGATTATTGTCGTTATAATCGACCTACTGTGCAAGGAATTGGCAAGATTATAAAGAAATTTGAAGAGATTGGAAGCGTTACAGATGTAGTCAGGCCTGTGCGTTATCGCTATGTACGAACTCCTGCAAATATCGCTTCCGTTAGTGAAAGTGTTGCCGATAATCCGAATTTGTCGATTTCATGGCGTTCTCAGCAGTTGAGCCTATCTTATGGCTTATTTTGGCGCATTTTGCATTTGGATTTGGACCTCCATCCATATAGAGGTCAACCCGCGCAACAATTAAAGCCGACTAACCATTCACGACGCCGTAGATATGCTTATTGGGTGCTACAACAACAGGCCTTCAATGCTGATTTTTCGAACAAAATTTTTTTTCGAAAATGACGCTGGAGGAACCGTTATCATCAATTCAGAGCGCTATGACCCAGTTTCTGTAGACTGCAATTTAAATTATGAACTTGACGATATATGGTTTCAGCAAGACAATGCCGCGAGTCACATAACACGACCGATTTTGACTTTATTGCTTAAGAAGTATTCAGAATGCGTAATTTCACGTATTGGCGACGAATTCGCCACCGAGATCATGCGATTTGACGCCGTTTGCCTTTTTTGTGAAGCTACCTCAAAGACCGTATTTATGCGGATAATCCCCAAATATTGGAGCATTTTAAAACAAACTTTTATCAAGTTATATTCGCGATACCGCCCGAACTGTACGAAAAATTGGTCGAAAACTACCTGCTTCAACCAATTCAGGGGCGGTCGTTTAAATAACATTGTACTTCGTACATGACGGCAAACGTTGCTTTGCCTTCAAATTTTATTTTTATTGGAAATGTTTTAATGTTAAACAAAATTCTGTTTAAATACCGTTAGCAGGAGCAGAAATAATTGCTTTTTAATTTGTGGTTTGTATAGGAGGTACCACTCCCCATTGTCCAATCCCGCCCATATTTGCAGCAGCACTTAAGATATGTACACCAAACCGATGTACCAAATTTTGTTCAAATACCGTAAACAGGAGCAGAAATATTGGATATTTAATTTATGGTTTGTATGGGAGGTACCACGCCCCATTGTCCAATCCCGGCCATATTTGCAGTAGCACTTAAGATATGTACACCAAACCTACGCACCAACTTTTGTTCAAATACCGTAAGCAGGAGCAGAAATAATTGATTTTTAATTGTTTGTTTGTATGGGAGGTACCACGCCCCTTTGTCCAATTGGACCGAATTGTAAATCTAAACCATCCAGACGCATATACAAAAATGTATGCAAAGCGGTTCAGCCGTTTAGGAGGAGTTCACTGACAACGCCCGTACAGTAGAATTATATATATAAAGATAATGTGAAAGTTTCATCGAAATCATAGCTTTATGTGTGTTTCATTTAACGTTACTTTTGAAACCGAAAAATGGATACCCGTTACAAAACTGTGAATAATTTCTTAAACATCATAACTTTTTTTGAAAAAAAAATTGCCGTTTGTAGGGTTGCTAGCAGAAGGATATTTTCCTTTATAAATTTTTTTGAAATTTTTTTCACAATGTTAACATTTTTCTAAACTTTAGAAGTTTTTTCTTAAATAATCATTTGTACTCTTCGCTGCGCCTTTTTGCAATTTCAAGCACTGTGTTTCCTTTCAATATCTTTGAAATGTCCTGTACAATCGTAGATTATTGCCACATTGAACAGAGCAAAAAACCAAAGTACAAATTTTTTCCTTATAATTTGGTTTTTTGTTTTATAAAAAATTCACATCTTGAGATTTCAGGGTTCTTGGCCTATTTTAGTGATCTTAGGTGCATTTTCCAGATTTCTTGTTAATTAAGGGTAGCGCATAAGTAACGCTAACGGCGACTATATTGAATGCGTTCTTGTGCATCACTTGATTTTAACTCGTGAACCAATTGCATCTTATATGGAGAAAGATGTAACATATGTAATATTATTTGCAGGCGGTCTAGACATCTCTAACTGCTGAGAATGTCACCAGCTGGAAGTTTTAGAGTTTTCCTCAATACTTGCGTGCACTTACGCGAGCAATGGTCACTTCGTTTCGAACTGTACGAGGTCTTCCAGCACGCGGAAGATCCCAGACAGCTCCTTGTTGCCCAAAACGCTGAACCAATCAGTAAATTGTTGGAGCGCTAGGAGCATTTCGAACATGAAAGAAATTTCGATATGATCTGAATAATCGAATGCTGACTTTCAAAGTAAAATTGAACAACTTTGGTTCTTTGTTCTGTGCTGAGCGTTTCCATCATAAATTTCCCCAGCATTATTTAGTTTATTCTGTAAAGAGACGAAAAAAAAGACATAAATAAAAAATGTATTTACTGATTAAATCTTAACGTTGCTTATGCGCCACCCTATATAATAACATCAGTAAAGTTTTAGATATATATTTTAAGGACCTTTTGGATAATTCGCAAAATATTTACATGTCTTTAGTGCAGTTCTTACTACTTTGCCACTAGTATTGTTAATAAGCTTAATGGAACTCTAGTTAACATCTCTTTATAGCTGATATTTAAAAGTGAGTTCAGTTTGGAAATCACACAAAGTATCAAAATGTAAAGAACATGTAAAAGTGTACTCAATTGTGAAGCAGCCGTCGACATGTGTAACGAAAGTTAAAATATCCTGAATGCATAAAATGAACGAAGTAGACAATCTTTTGTTTCATAACCTTTGTTGCAGAGCCCTCAGAGCTTTCGCTGCTTGAGTGCATACAATTTGCTATCTTTTTCCGTTTATTTTGTTTCCGAGACATTTACATTTTGTTGTCAAAGCTAAACGAGCGCGAATATGTTGTGGATCCACTTGGTTTGCATTCTATTTGGAGATGTAATCAACAGAACAATGCATTCCTTTATAATGTTACCTGTGTTGGAATACGCGCATGTGGTCGTTATTTGTACGATACGAATGTTTTTATTCTGGCAATATTTGCCTGACAACTGTATGCAAACATCCTTTCTTTGTTTTTACGTATTCCGTCTCCATGGAGTAAATATTTAAATTAGACGATTTTAAACGAAACAAAATATCAGTTGAGAAAATGTACATCGTTTTATAGAGTAATAATTGGTATTGTTTCTAGTTATAAAATATTTAATTGAGTCTTTTTAAAATAACCACATTTTTCTTTGACATTTCATATAGTTAATATGCACGTGACAACAGACAAGATTGCTATTAATCCAGGCATTCATTATTCTGTGTTCTCATTTTATTTCAAAGGATGTTCTAAATACCTACTTGTTTAGTTGTAACAACGTTGAGGCACACTTTGCTGTAAGCGGGTTGGTGGTCTTACGTACAAATTTGTTGAAAGGGACATATGGACGTATTGGCACGTAGTTACTTTCACATATATAATAGTTTTTTATGTGTCACAATTTTTGTGGCAGACAGTTTTGTATGTGCAACGAAATAAATTCCAAGTTAAATTAGGAGATATGAAATAAAATGAAACACTAAAAAATGACATAAAATCCTAACAAAATAGTTTGAAGCATAAATAAAGAACGTGAAATTAAATAAATAGGAAAAATAAATAGAAATCATTCCAAAAATATAATTTAAATGTATTTCAAATTTGCCACTACTTTCGTTATCAAATGGTTTCCATAGGGAAGAAAAGCTCAAAATAAAAAAATCCCAAAAAGAAAAATAGTATTAAAATATGGACAAAATGATTTACGCTTATGGCAATTTTTAGCCGAAATATCAGAAATTGTAACAAATAAATTGAGGAATTTCTTGCCAAAAACGTTTGCCTGCAGAGCTTTTCTTTTTAATAAATAAATTATTTTAAATTAAATATTTTTATAATATTTTGCCCCAGCGCCGGATTGGCTTTATTGAGGCTAATAGGCAACTAAACCATTCATGTAATATTACCATTATAAATATAGGGTGATTTTTTAAGATTTACGTTTTTCAGATTGGTAGCATTGGTTGGTAATGGCGTCCAAACGTCATCTGTCAAAGTGAAAAGTTTACAGTATACTCTGCCATTTTATCATGGAAAGATTAACAAACAAGCAACGTTTGCAATTCGTTGAAATTGATTATCAAAATTCGTGCTCTGTGACAAATATGCATCGTTTGATACGACCATTTTATGGTTGTCGTAATCGACCTGCTGAATCAACAATTCGTGCTGTTATCTCCATATTTCGCACCAAATTTACTTTGTTGGATATAAAACCATCGATTCGCATGCGTCGAGTGCGTACCGAAGAAAATATTGCAGCCGTAGCGACCAGTGTTAATGACGATCGTGAAATGTCAATGTTGCGCATGTGTTACTCAACTACAAGGAAAATTTTACGCATCGATTTGGGTTTGAAAGCCTATAAAATCCAACTCACGCAAGAATTAAAGCCGAACGTCTAATTTTTGGTGAAGGGGCCTTACAAAAGGTTAATGAAAATCCGCTGTTTTATCGAAAAATTGTGTTCAGCGATGAGGCTTATTTCTTGCTGAACGGATACGTACACAAGCAAAACTGTCGCATCTGGAGTGATGAACAGCCACAAGCCATACATGAATTACCGATGCATTCCGAAAATGGGCTGGTGGCATCATCGGTCCATTTTTCTTCAAAGAGAACCGTGGAAGAAACGTTACCGTCAACGGCGAACCATATCGAGCCATAATACGCGATTTTTTTTTTTTTTTTGTTCAATTGGCTGAGTTGACCTTGGTTGATATGTGGTTTTATCAGGACGGTGCAATATGCCACGCTGCTCGTGAAACTATGGATATGTTGAAGGATGAATTTGGCGAGCAGCTTATCTTTCGATTTGGCCCTGTGAGTTGGCCCCCAAGATCTTGCGATTTAACGCCTGTATATTTCTTGTGGGGTTATGCCAAGTCGTTAGTTTATGTGGACAAGCCGAATACTATTGAAGCCTTACAGGATAACATACCACTCGGTATTCGTGGAATACGGGCCGAAATGCTCGAAAAAGTGTCGAAAAATTGGACCTTCCGAATGGTCATTTTGAGATGGAGCCGCGGACAACATGAAATTATCTTTAAAAATGAAAAGGCAAGGACCAGTTTGTCGATTCCAATAAAAAATTTTAATATGTGATGAAAATTTGAATGTTTTATTCGATTTACAAAAGAGCTACGATTAAAAATCACCCTTTATTAACATTAAAATATTTAATAATAGGAGAGATAAAAAAAATCTTTGTTAGAAGCATTTCCAAATTATCTACTAAATATTTTTTTAATTGGACTTTGAAAGCTGATAAAAGTGAAGTTTCTTTCACGTATACTGGCAATTGATTATACTCGAATGATTCAGCGAATGTAACACGTTGCTTAGTCAACTCTAACCGACAAAACACGACATTTAAATCCGTTGCTTGACGGATTAATCTTTTGGTGTATGATTTACTTCTACTGCACTTTACTTCTTCTGTATTTATGAAAGGCTGTTGTAAAGACTCCAATTCTATTTATTGATTTATGGACGTAGAGCAGAAGTTGTTGTTTGTATAATCCCTTGACATAAAGAAGATGTACTGAATCTCATAGGAAGATTAAAAACAGTTTTTAAAGATTTATTCTGTGTCGATTGTAGAGCTTTTTAGACGGATGGTGGACTTACATGCTTAAATGAGAGTGTGTTGGAGACTGATGTAATATTAGCTTTAACTTTACTTTTAATTTGTTCTTAAATTTGTACGAAATTCCAGATCCTAACGATATTTTGGACTTTAAGACCAAGATGTGTTTATCCCACGACAGATTATAGTTAAGACATCACGTTACCATCAACATGTACGACCATATTTGTATCATTAATAGAAAGTTTTGCTTTAAATCTCACGACTTTAGATTGGGTTGCATTCAAAACTAGTTTATTCAGCCTTAGACATTCACATAAAAGCATCACAGCATCATATTCTATTTGTATTTGTGGTACTAAAAGATAATTATAATTATAAAGATAATTATAATTATAAGAGCAATTTGCCTTCAAAATCTAATTTTGGCAAGCCATCAATATATAGTTAATATAATAATATAATAATAATAATATAATCTACCTTACGGAACACTACAAATTACAACATGTTTATTGCTTTGATTCTGTCCAACCTGCACGAAATGTTCTCCATCTCTAAAATCGGCAATTATTTTACAAATTGTAATGTATATTAATGAAGTCAAACAACTTTTTTTTCTTAATTCCTATAAATATTTCCACTTTACTTCTTTCAAGAAGAGAGCTTTTTTTAATGGTATTTGAAAGGAATTGTATATAAATGAGCTCTCCTGTTTGTGGCATACTTGCATGAGAAATTGTAACAAATAAATTCAGGGATTTCTTGCCGAAGACGTTTGGCTGCTTAGCTTAATCGACAATTATTTTACAAAATATAATACGCTCGTATATTAATGAAGTCAAACAACTTTTTTCTTAATTCTAATAAATTATTTCTTCTTCATTTATTTCCAAAGAAAGAGCTCTTTTTAATGGCGTTTAGAATGAATTGTATATAAATAAGCTCTCCGCACTGTGACTTACGTGCTGCAAAATTATTCATTACTACCAAGAGGGTTGCAGCGAGAATTTCCTCCATTATTGTTTAAATGCATTGTTTTAAATCATTAAAATTTATTGGTTTTATTCTCTTGTAATCCCATCTGCAGTAATCCTAGATTATTTTTGACTACAATTTATTTATTATCAACGTTTGGGTGAAATATTAAAATAATAACACACATATTGACGATACACTTTTCTATACATATATATATAGGGTGGCGCATATGTAACGTTTACGGTGACTATATTGAATGCGTTTTTGTCCATTACTTGGTTTTAACTCGTGAACCAAAAATTTTTTTGCAAAGACCGCCTAGACATCTCTTATTGCTGAGAACGTCGCCTGGTGGAAGTTTCGGGGTTTTCCTCAATACTTGCTTGCACTCACGCGAGCAATGGTCACTTCATTTCAAACTGCACGAGGTCTTCCAGCACGCGGAAGATCACAGACAGCTCCTTTCTTGTTGCCCAAAACGCTGAACCAATCGGTAAATTCTTGGAGCGCTAGGAGCATTTCAGACATGAAATGAAATTTCGATATGATCGAAATAACCGAATGCTAACTTTCAAAGTAAAATTGAACAACTTTGGTTCTTTGTTCTGTGCTGAGTTTTTCCGTCATAAATTTTCCAAGTATTATTTTGTTAATTCTGTAAAGAGACGAAAAAAAGACTAAAACAGAAAATGATCAACATATATACATATGCATATATGCATATATATATATGCATATATATATATATATATATATATATATATATTTTTTTTTTTTTTTTTTTTGAAAAATACTTTGCACAATGCATCAGTGTACGGTGTTGAAAATCATAAATTTCATTTTAATGTCTTCCTTTGTCTACACTTATTGGCGGTCTTTATCAAAATGTATTGATATTTTACTATTTCCTTGTATTGATATTTTACTATTTCATATACATATATACACAAAAATTTTTAAACTCAAAGGGTTAACACATAAACTAAGCTATTTTTTTATCTTTGGTAGAAAGTATAGCGGACTATTCCTTTTCATGCCCTTTGACATTTAGATTAAAATTTGAAAGTGATGTCAACTAAAACAAAGAATATTATCTGTTCATTTTCTCATTGCTGGATATATTAGAGAATAAAAATGCATCATTATTACAATCCTAGAGATAGATATTTTCAGAGGAGAAGATAAAAACCCACCAAAGAGTAATCCATTTTCGAGAAACGAACACAAAGTTCATTTTTTGGGCAAAGGACAGCCCAAAATATAGCTTTTGCTGGAAAAGAAATCACCAGAATTAGCAAGTCATTGAAATCATACTCTGTTGTCCAGTTGCACTGAAAACCGTTTTCGTTATTTTTCTTCTTTCACTGGCTCACACATAGATATATATCGATTTATTAGGTGCGCAACTAAGTTCCTGTTGTTTGCCAATAGATGGCGACAGCTGTAAGTTCTAGTCGATTCTGCCACAACCTACACATCATGAGCCAAGCTTAGGCATATGGTAAACATTCCGCCTCGACACAATAGTGATTTTATTTTGACATCATATTCTTTTGGTTGTATGAATATGTATGATTTTGTGCCAAATAATCGTCATATGCGGCAATAATTGATTTTTTTCTTTCAATCGACAAAAACGACGGCTGAAGCTCGTCGAGAGCTTCGAAACATTTGCGGAAATGCTGTTGAAACGAAACTAGCAAATTTGACTCTATTGAAGCAGTCCATTAAAGCAGTACTTGAGGCGATCCTCACTTCAATCCTTCAGGCCGCAATGAATAATTTTCTGATCAGGTATCGCATATGCGCGACTCTTCAAAACCAATTAGTTATATAAAATAAAATTTAATTTTTTGTATAATAAAAATAATAAATAAATGAAATACATTGATTAATAAAAAGTTATTTGAATTTCTCATTGCTACACTACACAATTGGTGCTCCATCCTGTATGTTTAATATGGAAGAACATGGACTCCAACAAAATGGTTTACAGTAAAACAGTTGTTTTAGCATTTAAACTAAAACGCCAATAGTGTCTAACTAAAGGTGGACTTTTGTTTTGATGCTCCGAATATAAATAAAACAATGCTATGGCATATTGACGGTTACTAATAGCTGTCATGAATAGTGTTCTATATGACGTTTGTCCTCGTATCGTACTGAATGGTGGTTTCCAATTTGCTGGTTTGACTTACAACTCTTCACAAACTGTGTGGACATGCACAGGGTGGAAGGGGAAGTTTGTAATGCTGAAAGGTGTTTTAAGGTGACTCTGTATGGTTGAACATCACAATGATGCGCATCGATTTGAGTGATAGAAAATTGTCATCCTTATGTCGCCTGCTGCCTGACTTTAAGGTATACAATCAGAAGTGAGAGATCGATGAACAAATTTAATTTTAATTTTATTTATTTATTCAAGATTGTGATTTTAAGCCTTAAGGACGATTTGATTAAATTACAATATTACAACGTATCTTCTCCATAATTCAACAACTGCAGTGAACAATGTTCTATATGACGTATGTCCTCGTATGGTATTGAATGGTGCTTTTCAATTTGCTGGACTGACTTACAACTCTCCACAAACTGTGTGGACATGCACAGGGTGGAAGGGGAAGTTTGTAATGATGATAGGTGTTTTAAGGTGACTCTGTATGGTTGAACATCACAATGAAACGCATCCCTTTGAGTGATAGAAAATTGTCATCCTTATGTCGTGTGCTGCCTGACTTTAATGTATACAATCAGAAGTGAGAGGTCGATGAACAAATTTAATTTTAATTTAATTTATTTATTAAGGATTGTGATTTTAAGCCTTAAGGTCGATTTGATTAAATTACAATATTACAACGTATCTTCTACATAATTCAACAACAAATGCATTATTCAACTTCACAATACTAATGTTATAATAAAAGATAGTGTGTCTTAACATCAGAAAAATATCATTTACAATATGACGATCTACTTCACTTATTAGAATTTTTCACTTTGTATGTTTTTCATTCTAAAATACGGAATTATAACTTTAATTGGAATTTACAGCTACTTCATAATATAACGATAAATTTAATAACAGATTAAATGGTAAAAATTAATAACTCCAAGTATTTTTTTTAATTAACAAGTAATAGAGATACTATACAAATAATGGTTTAAAAAAAAGGAAGGAAAAATAATGAGTTTAGCGTTAATCATTTCCATGTTTAGAATGAAAAAAAAACAAAACAAAAAAAGATGGAAAGCAAACTATCTGACGGCAATATCAAAGAAAAAAGGGCTCAAGCGGATAATTATAGATGAGAAATATCATTGAAATACACAAGAAGTCTCTTCTTGTAAGTGTTTTGGGATGAAAACACATTTTTTAATGTGTTTGGAAGTTTGGTAAACTGCCTGGCTACTCTTAATTGAAAAGATGTGCTCATATAATATTTTGTGTTATGAATAATCTATTGATTAGTGCGAATTGATCGAGTACATTTAAATAATTCTGCAAGAAACAGCGGTGATTGATTTTTAATATAATTAAAAAACAAAAGCAACGAACGAATAGCTACAAAATTACGAAAAGCAGCCTAGAAATTGTATCACAAGCGATGACACGTGCACAATTTCACGAAGACAGAACAGATAATTGAAAGACAGCTGGATTTTCGTTATATTGCTTTTAATTGTACCGGCATATATTTCGATACAATAACTTATATGCGACATTATAAAAACGTGTACTAGTTTTCGTTTAACATGAAGCGGAATTATTAAATCGGAATTATATAACCGCCGAAGGGTGATATCCACGCGCGAAACTACTCTATCGGTATGCAAATCAAATGAGAGCTTATCATCAATTATAATGTGCAAACATTTAATATTTCACACAAATTCCATAGCCAATCCATTGTAAGACAAATTCAATTCACATGGATGGAAAGCAAACAACATTGCTTTTGTCTTAGACAGATTCATTTTAAGTTGATTTGAGGACATCCACACAGAGAGACATTGGAATACATCCTCAATTTTTGCTTAAATAACGTCATTATTGTGATAACTTCCATTGAGAAGCAGCTGAATATCATCAGCATACGCAAAGCATAAACAATTATCCAACCTGCTAAACAGATCATTTAGGTGCAAAATTAAAAGCATAGGTCCAAGTACAGAACCTTGCGGGACACCACTTCTGACTGGCACTACGTTCGATGTCATACCATTAAGATACACGCATTGCATCCTATCACATAAATATGAATACATGAGTTTGCATGAATATCCCCCAAAACCATACAATTGCAAAAGCTTTTTATTAGACTGACGTGAGCGACTCTGTCAAAGGCCTTTTCTAAATCTAGAGGGATTAGAATACTAAAATTGTGGTCGTTAACATTGGCTCTGATAGATTCCGTTAGACCCTTCAGCAACATGGAAGTACCACGTCCCCGCTTAAATCCACACTGCCCATCATTAAGCAGTTTATTTTCCTCGATGTATTGCGAAATTTGGTGCTTCCGAATGTATTCTACTACTTTGGAGAGCACGGGCAATACAGCTATTGGTCTTAAATTTTCAAAAGCACTATCACTGGCTTTCTTTTTAATTGGAAATATTTTAGAAGTTTTCCATAACCTTGGGAAAGTGGAAGTCATTATAATAGTATTAACTACATGTAAGAAGTAATTGGATAGGAGTGGAAAAACAATCTTTAGAAATTTTAAAGAATAGCCATCATCGACCGCAACATTTGACTTGATACAGGAAAATGCTGCAAACACTTCAAAGGAATCAATACAATTTTGCATTAAGAAAACATAGGACACCGTTCGCTTCCACACTGTCAATTTGTTGGATGTGAACAGGTCTGGCGAACAGCATTGTGATTACCTTTTATTTTAAAAACTATAATTTTGTGTATTTACGCAGACCTTAACCACAATTTAGCTTCATCGTGCGGTGAAGTAGTTTTATTATTTTGCAATAATTTTTAATGATGACTCGCCAAAGAATACTGATCGCAAGTGCTAATATTGCTGCAAATC
>JAHXMU010000565.1:765109-795405 GCA_019455685.1 Philornis downsi
TGCAAATATTACTGCAGATTTTACATCACGCTTATAGACTCCAGCGGTTTTCTTGATGGATTTGTTGAGCGTTTTTGCCAAAAATGAATATTTTACTAATCGGTAAGCAAAAAGATCTCACTAAAAGTCTTTTACATTAGTCATTTGTATGATACAACGACAACAGTATTTGAATGGACAGTGGATTCAACTGGTAGAAGCGCATACCTATACAATCGATGTCCTATGAGATTAGTTACAACAACCTAACACAGGTGTATACCTCACTCATGTAAACGTAAATTGTTGTAGTTGTCGTGAAAGAGACATTTAGAGTTTGTATGCTCTGGGTTATATCCTAAACAATAAATATTAATTTGCCAGAACTCCTTGCTTTATATCATTTAAGGTCTGCCGTATTCTATCGTCACAGGACAAAAAAAAAAAACAAAACTGTTGATACCAATAAAGTTATTTCACATACAGCATATAACTCTGAGGAATATTTTTTGTTAAGTTAATGATTTATGCTTCAGAGTATAAAACTATTAGCTAATATATACTTCGCATTGAATAAGTCTGAATGTAATTATTTTTCCCTCCTTTGTTTTATCGTTCAACAGACCAGCAGCTTAAAAAAGTTGCGAATGCTGATAAACTGCCGCTGACGATGAGCTAGCTAATAATGCAAATGTGTAAGTTTGTATGCATAATTAAATTAATAATTGATTAATATTAATATACACAATTAATTAATATACATAATTACTTAATAATTTAAAAACAAATTAAAATATAGCCGGTAATCGAAATCCAAACGTGTTATGTACGGCACTTAGGAAATGCTTTCAATGGCGTTCTTTCGAACATATTATGGCAGAAAAAGATCTGATATTACTATTACTAGGAATCATCAGTGTGGACTAACACCTTCCTTTGCATCCCATGAAAGGGATATAGGGAGAGCTTAGCGTATTTGGCGAGCATACAGAATTTATGTTATTAAACTCACTGAACGGAACGTGTCGTTTAATGGCGGTGCCGATTTAGGATGTTTTTACAAATATTTTCAATTGCTCAACTATCCGAAATACTGTCAGAACCTCGAGATGACTGCCACTCAAAGAAAGGTAGATGCCTGTATCGACCAGTATCTTACGGTAGTCGGTAGTCGACAACATTAGTCATCGCTCTATGATTGATGTAAGCCTGTTTAATCGACAACAAAGCACACAGAATAAATTAAAATTTTCAAAATGGGAAAATTACCAAAACAAGTTGGATTGTTCTAGCAAGTCCAATTTGTTTTGCTCTAACTGAACCCCATAATGTGCACCCAAGAGTGGTTTATGAATTTCGGAAAACTTTCTGTTATTTCACAATGTAATGCCATTCTTGCAATTGAAGTATTCAACCGAATACACAATAAAGTTCGTCTGATTTGCTCCATGATAGCAAATATCATCGTAATTTATGATTAGATTGCGGAACTCTTTAGCAAAGTAAAAAAATACGATTCCTGTTTTCCGCAAATTTCCTGCATTTATTATATTTTGGTTCTGATATGACGGACGTTATATGAAGTGTGTTATTTCTTTCATTACAGCTAGAAATATTCATCTGAGATCCCGTAAGACACGTCTATTCTTTACGACTATTAGGAGCTACGTCCATGAAACTGCGCGTCTGTTGAAAGCACCATAGAGTTCAAACCGTCAGAGATAGAATAGCGCATATGCAAGTTATCTTTGAAACTGGCAAAATCAGACCAGTAGCAAAACGGTTGCCCATACAAGGGCATCTATAGAAAAGTGATCACTTACAGTGTTGTTTTAACAATTATATAATTCATTCATCATTCCTCATATTCATCATATCATATCATATCTAACTTTTTATGGGAAATTTTAAACAGTGGCAGTGGCCCAAGTCGATATAACTTACAGAAAAGAAAACGTTTTCCGATCATCGTCTGATTTAGCGATCGGTCGTAGCATTGTCCAAGATAGCAGGCATGGCATGTGTAACAAGTTGCAAAATCTGTCCTGTAAGAGAACAATTTGGCCGAAATTAATCCACCTTTAAAAAAATTGTCATCTATTTCCCATTTATTCCTTGGATCAGAGTAATATCCACCAGTAAGATAGGATAAGAAAGAACCACAATTGTACATTTACTTATAACGACCCCCCCTAATTGTGACAGAGCTTTTGTGAAATGTAGTTTTCTTTGCAAAAACTGGGAAAGTCGATATGTTATGTATGATAAGTTTTGCTGTGAGTGTCGCAGTTAACTAGATTGGACTGGTTGGAAACTTGCAAAAATGGTACTTTCTAAATATTTTATACTGGGCGGCACACCAATTGCACCCTCATACAAAATTCATATAACTTTTTTTAATCAATGTATTTCATTTATTTATTTATTTTTCTTAATTGTATATAAAATTCAATTTAATTTTTTATAACTAATTGGTTTAGAAGATGATGGACCGTAAATGACCTCCAAGCTCATTTACACATATGCGCCACCTAATCAGAAAACTATTCATTGCTTCACTGCTTCAATTCAGTCAAATTACTTGTTTTGATTTTGTACAAGATGTGTTCAAAAAATAAGTTGAATTTTCATTTTTCTCAAAAAGTATTTATTTAGTTATCAATTTCTATTTTATATCCTTCAAAGTGGTCCTCCTCACATATAATAGATTTGTGCCAGCGTTTTAACCAATCCTAGAAGCAGTTCTGATATGCACTTTTTGATATGTCCTTGAGCTCTCTCAGCCATTCGATTTTTATCTCCTCAATCGTCTCAAAACGCCGTCCTTTCAAGGGTCTCTTCAATCTTAAGAACAGGAAAAAGTCGCTGGGGGCCAAATCTGGTGAGTAACGGTGTTGTTTTTGACCAAATAATCACTCACAAATAAAATCACAAAAGCCATGAATTTTTTTTCCCACAATTCTTACCTTTATGTAAGAACTTCTGGCGCAATACGCCATGGTAATCGAAGAAAACGATGAGCAAAACATGGACTCTTCCATTTTGGCGATTTTGCTTTGGTTTCGGTGTCATAACCATGTAACCATGATTCGTCACCAGTTATGACCCTATGCAAATTAAGCAAATCTGGATCATTGTTGATGTCATTCAATAATTCCTGAGGGATGTTCATGCGGCATTGTTTTTGGTCAAAATTCAGCAGTTTTGGAACGAATATCGCTGCCACACGCTTCATACGCCTATATCGTTGGGTTGGCGGACTTATGGAGTTTTAGTTGCTATGAATCACTTCGACGGGAAGCGTCACGCATTTTGCGTGCGCGCATTTTACGAAAACTCTCGTTCATATATTGCTACTAGGCGACTATATTGTGCTGAATATGGACTACGGCGAATTAGTGAAGCTCCGAGTGCTAATTTAATTAAAATATGGGTAAAGCGTTTTGAAGAGACCTGTTCAACATTTAAACCACAAGCAAATGGTCGCCCAAGAACATCTGGGACCGAAGACAATGTTGAGAGAGTCATGGAGTCAGTACGAGGAAATCCACAAATGTCGACTCGCAAAAGAGATCGTCTGTCTTACAATTATCGCGACGAAGTTTGCAACGAATTTTAACATTGGATCTTAAACTGCATCCATATAAGCTGCAAATTAACACAAGAATTGAAAGATGAAATGCTTAATCGATTTTCCAATTTTGCAATATCCTTTTCTCCGACGAGGCTCATTTCCTTATGAATGAGTTCGTAAACCGTCAAAATTGTCGTTACTGGAACAATGCAAATCCCGAAATCAAACGCCAGAAACCATTGCATAGTCCTAAAGTGACAGTATGGGCAGCAATCTCTGGCAGAGGAATAATTGGAATAATTGCGCGGGGCCAAAATGTCACGGTTAATATGGAACGTTATGTTGAGATTTTGAACGAATTTTTGGCTCCAGAAATTGAAAGTTCAAGAATAGTGAATTGCAGAACTTGGTTCCAACAAGATAGAGCTACCTGTCACACATCAAATGACTCCATGGCGGTGGTGAAGCAGATGTTCCCTGGCAGACTGATTTCGAAAAGAGGTGATATCCCATGGCCCCCATGTAGCCCAGACTTGACGCCTCTTGACTTTTTTTTGTGAGGATACCTCAAACACAAAGTCTACAGTAATAATCCAAGAAACATCGTTCAGCTCAAGGAGAATATCCGTGGTGAAATGGCAGCCATTACACCAGTATTAATGAAGAAAGTTTTCAATAATTTTCCTTTGCGGATAGAGGAGTGCCGTCGTAGAGAGGGTCACCATTTAGATGATGTTATTTTTAAAAAATAAGCTCCGTTTATTACTCTACAATGCCTTAGATTTATTTTAACCATTCCTTTTGTATTTATTTTTTAATCTATTTTTTAAATATGCACGTTCTATTGCGCCACCCTGTACATAAAGAAATCATTCCATTTCATGCACCGCCCTAATTGTGGGTAAGGAGTTTGGAAATTTTAAAAGTATTTTTCATTTGATATTTCCAGGGATACACGTACACAGAGTGTTGTGTTATAAGCAACACTAGACTCAAATGCTAGTTAGTATCTCCAATTACGTCTAGCAATACTTTATTCTGAACTAAGTGTTTTTTAATTCGAATTCAAATTTTTAGTATTCTGAGATTTAGAAAAATTTTATATATGGACATGTCAGCATATAGAGTTCAATATTTCAGAGATGCCTTTAATCTCATCAGTAACACCACCATATCTCATCATACTTTCAGCCAAAACTCTGGTATTCGAAATTTATAAAGCGACTAAACGCCATATGTAGAAATGACAAAGTGAATGTAGGCAATGAACTGGATAACACATTATAGGTTTGTCCGGACTGTTAGGGGATAACCCGGACCGAAGGCGGACCATCAAAACGCTACACCTGAGTAAGAGTGAATTCAGTGGATTAATGGATGTTATTACCGGATACTCCGCATCATATTGGGCTTTTAGACTGTAACGTATAAAGAGAAAATGATAAAGTTCTACACCCAATCTACTGTAATTTGAATAAATATATCCAATTGAAAATGTTTCATATCCGTGATCCATATATGTATCCATGATTCATAAGCAATAAAAAATTAATATATTTTTTTCGGATTGAGCCAGCACCTAATCAGTTGTCTATATGAGTTGAATTGAAATTTTATTTATTTTATATTGAATACGAGTATCTATTCATCAGTTTAGTTATTTACTATCGTCCTGGTTGTGCTTTTATATGTGCATATTTTGTTGACTACTTACCACCTACCCTCATGTAATATTTCAAAGTAGAAAAGAATATCCAATTATATCAACCTGCCGAATATGTTGTATGGTAAACAAACCCTTTACTTACCTTCATATCCAAAAAGAAGAATCTGTTTTGATATCGCATTGTGAATCATAAAAAACTTGGACTAAATAAATGTTTAGATTTGAGCCAACACTTACTTAGTTGTCAATGGGTAAAATCAGAAACTTTGGTTACCTTATTTTTAATATTTATAAAAATCGTGCTACTGTCAACTGTCAATAGAGATCGTTACTTAAAGATGTTTAAGGAGTTTTTTCTCCAGAACTGCACTGACGACGCATCCGTCTCAACAGCATTTGGTTCCAGCAAGATAGAGCAACTACACAAATATTCAGACCCAACAAATTAATATCCAGTAATTCCACTTCATGTTGGCCGCAAAGGCAACCTGACCTGACTGCACCAGACTTTCGTTTTTTGGGGTTATGTCAAACAAGAAGTGTACTAAACGAAACCAGGTAATTCGACTGAATTGAATCAGTCCATTAAAGTAAATAAATGAGGCGATCACGCAATGAATAATTTTAGCATACGCATGAAAGATCAAGGAAGTAATTTACGATCTATCACCTTCAAAATCAATTAGTTATATATAATAAAATTCAATTTTCTATACAATGGAAAATAAGATAAATGATTACATGACATGACATTGATAAAAGAAGAGTTATGTGAATTCCTTATTGTAGTGCAATCGGTGCTCCATCCTGTATTTACACGACAGTTTTGTTTGTAAATCACCTACTTTGTTAGCGTCATTCAATATTTATAGATAAAGGAAATACTCAATCAGGTCAATCTGTCTAATGTGTTCAATGACAATCAAAACCTTTGTTTGCCTTTGTCCATAAACAACTTGTTTTGATATCGGATTTTTGTTGGGATGTTGATATCATCATAATCTGTCACAATACTACAAAACCATGACACACATCAGTGTTTTTACTTTCTTAAACATTACCACTCACTCCATATTATTGCTTACCATTTACCAAAAGTCCTGCTTAGTGTCTTTGACTAGCTGTCAGGAAGGAAGTACTACATTGAAATGGGATTAGGCCTACCCATATATCACTGCAGTGTTGGTATTATCATAATTTGTCATACCACTACAAAAGCATGACATACGTCAGTGTTCTTACCCTTCCAACCATTATCAGGCACCCCACATTATTCCTTGGCGTTTACCTAAAGTCCTGCTTAATGTCGTTGACTAGTTGCCAGGAAGTAAGTACTAGATTGAAATGATATTTGGAATACCCATGTGTCACTGCAGTGCCGACAACTTAATATTCTCCTAATATGCTTCTTTGGAAGCACGTAAATATTAACGACATCTTGTCATTCCTGTGTGTCTGTATGTCAGGGCATTTTGTAGAGAGTGTAATAAATCCTAAGGAATATCCATAATTTATTTAATGCTACGTGTATGTGACCTCTACAAAACTCATCCGGCTGGTTGTGCACGGATGAAGTGAGACTGGCACAATTAATGCTCAAGTTTTCTCTTTAATGAACCAGCCGAACCTTTACTGAATACTTAGTATCTACATGCGAATGCCATACAAATCGTAATACTCCATTCTCTCAGCATACGTTTTGGACATTCTTAGTCCCGACAATGATATATAAGGCCAAGTTCTGAGCAAAATATGTCGTATGTGAACATGCGATGAATATAAAGACAACAACAATGACAAATCAATATGGTGGTCCCACATAATCTCATTTATGATTTCAGCACAAAATTGGTAGTCATAAAGGAAATGTTTATTATGTCATTTCTATGGCAATAACTCGGTTTCCACAAATATCATTAAATTTCATTGCCATCATGTGAAAATTCAAAATCTAATCATGTTATATTTGCAATATAGCAAGTCGAAGAAATCGACTACTATTGGCTGGATTCAACACATTTTGTCAATTTGCTGTTTATTGATAGATGCAAAGCAATATTGTAAAGCAATATTGGTTAATAGACAAATATTAATTCTAAGTATGTTAAAGCAAAATGTGCAATTCGTAAGCAATATGGAATAAAAAAAACGAAACGAAACGAACAGTACATGAATTTCTAATTAGGCCCCCCTCTAAGAAAAACATTTCCTTAATGTACAGCAGAACTCTCTTTTATATCGAATTCTGAATATTGGATGTCACATGAGAATTAGGGTGACAATTAATTGTGTATAAACCTCCAAGTTTATACTTACTTTTAAGTAAATGAATTAATTTAATTTTTTAATTTAATGAAAATATGAAATTAAAATATTATAAAAGATAACGCTCTTGTTTAAGTTATCTAAAACCAATCAAGTAATTATCGATAAATATCCCAATGATTATTGTGAATAATTAACTGTAAGCTAAAGAAAACATGAAAAAAGGAAAATGGAAAATCCAATCTTACCAGCAAAGTTGTTGATTGAAAATCAGCCAGTTTTGCAGCACAACTCGCATGGTGAGCATCTCAATCTTAGCAAATAATTATATTGAATTAACTCTAATTCATTTGCATTTTTTCTATTTCTCCCTCTTTTATATATTTTATATATATTAAATTTTAACTTTACTTGTATATTTTTTCTCAACTCTGAGAAATTATGCAATTATTCTAAACCCGCCAATTCTTTAGCCCAGAACTTACTGCCCGGCACAGAAGAATTGGACCTCGATTAATCAACTCCAAACCAATCCCATATACAGTCCACTATCTGCCTACTAAGTTGTATCACAACAACACCGCCAGAGATTAAACCTGGATTAATCTCTTATCAAAACCAGTACAAATTGTATGAAGAAAAATTGTAAATTTTAAAGTCTATATGTTACCACATTTGGCCAGTTGATCTAAACCTGTTTTGTGAAAAACTTACAGAAGAATGTTCAACTCTTTGATGTGATGCATTTAGGTCAAATAGACTTTTGATTTAAGGCGCCAAAATGACAACTTCGACATTTCTTTCCAAGGTCACCGAATTCGTCTCACGAAACTCGTTGACTTTTATTTGAGGGCGCATGTTATTTATCAATATATTTCCATTCTCGAATATATTTTGCGAGAAACCTAAACAACTTCTTAAAATTAGGTATTTATAACAAATGCCAAGTTGGAACAATTTTCCATTTCCACATAAATACGAACAATAGACTACACTCAGGTTCGTCCTTTTTGTTTTCCCTAATTTCAAATGTATTAATGACCCGTCATTCCGCCTTCAAACATAGCAAATCAATGTCTTATAAATCGCATTGCTGATAGCCAATAGTTTCATTCACAAACTTAAAATTTTCTTCAAATCTGTAGGCATACTCATAGGCGTAGCAGAACTTTGTTAGCACCCCTCAAGATTTTCAGATTAGGTGCATTGAATGAATTTAGCACCCTCAGAATGAATTCAAGAATGAATTTAGCTCCCTCCATAGAGAATTTCTGTGGTCACAACCCGTAACAGCCTAACTCGAGTTAGGACACAATTGAGTTATTAGCACCATCGTATTCAGCGTATCTAAATTTATTTGCTCTAAATTTTTCATGTTTGTATCTCTTCTAGGAAGGCAATTAATCCTAAAAAACCTAATAGCGTAAGTTATTTTTCTAAATGACTGTTTTGGCATAACTGCCTAAGTCAATTTAGGATTACAACAAATATAAACATTATTTTTTCATCACTGCCTAAATCATCTTAAGTCGTAAGTATTCCGAATTAAAATTTCCTTTTTTAGACAAACATAAATTGAGTTAAGGTCTGTCCCCAAACAAAAAAATTTTTATTTAATCTGGAATAATAGCCTAACTCAACTTGAACTTTTTGACTTTCTTTCGTTCAACAATTCATAAGAGTCTAAGTGTCTTTTTCGATAATATCTTTTGACTGCGAGAACAAACAACTATTTTTTGTTAACAACTAAGTAAAGAAATTCGTTTCCTTGGAATCTGTAGCAAAGTTTTCCAAAAAACACCTTCTTCTGATTTTCAGTGAAGATTCAAAACTTTAAACTCCTGTACTGAAAATATTGAAAAACAGACTTAGGCTGTTATGGATTGTGACCACAGATTTATTGGGTTTGATCAATTTATGTTGATTGTATATTTTAGCTGATAGTTTCCATAAGTTTTCTGTCTGTTTAATATATAATTATACTTTATAACTGGAGTTCTCAACTATACATCTGCGCTCAGCAAAATTTACTTGGCAGCATTAATATATATGAAATGTTTATTCATTTTGTTTTGTTCTTATTTGTAATCATTTTATCATTCAAACAAATCTAAAACAAACAATCCACACAAACATCCATGCATTCAAGCAAATCCATACAAACACACAACCCCAAAATTCACCAACTGATGTTTGCAAAAAAAATTAACAACTTGTAATATACGAGTACGTTATTTGATGTTTTCCTTTTTCTTTAACTTCTTTGTTTACTTTTACGTAGGCGAACTTGGTCGCATTGTCATTTTTCATACTTTTTCTACTACTTTCTTATACAACTTATACTCGTTTAGCTTAGAGTGCAAAATTATCCCCGTTAGCGTATACCAGATAGCATTTGTATGGCGTAGCGGGTATAAGCTACGGCGCTCAGCAAAATTTACTTGGCAGCATTGTTATTTATGAAATGTTTATACATTTTGTTTTGTTCTTATTCGTAATCATTTTATCATCCAAACAAATCCCAACAAACACAAAAAGCCAAAATTCACCAACTGATGTTTGCAAAAAAAATTAACAACTTGTAATATACGAGTACGTTACTTGATGTTCTCCTTTTTCTTTAACTTCTTTGTTTACTTTGACGTAGGAGAACTTGGTCGCATTGTTATTTTCCATACTTTTCTAATACTTTCTCGTACAACTTATCCCCGTTTAGCTTAGGGTGCAAAATTATCCCCGTTAGCGTATACCGGATAACATTTGTATGACGTAACGGGTATAAACTACCAAAAAACGCAACCAATATTTCCAGAAAATCGGGTTTTGAACAGGTGATCGGGTTTTAGCGAGGAGATCAAAATAAATGTTTACATAAAACTATCTTTTTAATTGGATTTGAGACCAAATGTTGAATTAGCTGGTTATAGTAATTTGCAAATAAGTCAGTTATGGTGTTCTTTTGTCTGGAAACACTTTTTCTTAATCGGCCCTAATTTTACAGATGTTATGTTGGTGAATACCGAAAAAAGTTTTTTTTTTTTTTTTTTTTTTTTGTGGAAAGACAACTAATGCAACACAGGAGTAGTTGATAGTAGATTCATTCTGAATTTCCTTAATTTTGAAACTAAACATTGAATGTTGTTACTTAACAACTATTGTCGGATATCTTTTTTGGCTCTAGAGACATTGTGGAAAAACTATAAGTCAACTGTGACTGATCGTGGTGCTTTGATTAGTATACACAACTATCATTCGCATGATCCCGGGTTCAACCTCACATATAGCCACCTATCACTATTTGAGCGGCCATCACCTCGATGTGTCTGACGAACACTTCGAGTAGTTGACAAATCTTTGAAATGCTTGTCAAACTGTGATGTTCGGTGTAGTCGTTAAACTATAGCTCCCGTCTAAGAGTGAAAGTCTAAAAATATTAGGTTGAAGCCAATGGACGTTGAGCCTCGTTTTTTCGTCTGTGAACAACTGTTTCAGTGGCAAAAAAGAAGGGGCTTCTTCATCGTATTGTAATTGTGGGTGATGATGTATTGTGGGTGATGACAACTAGATTCATTACAGCGAACCAAAGAAAAGTGAGTCATGGGGGCTACCAAGCCATGCTTCTACGTAGTGGTCTCGGCCGAATATTCACGCTGCGAAGATTAAGCTCTGTAATTGGTGGGGCCAGGTGGCACCAGGTCGACCTGTTTAAACCAAGGGAAACCATCACTGGAGATCGGTATCGACTTTAATTATTGCTATTGAGCCGAGCTCTACGCGAGAAACGCCCACAATACTCGGAGAGGCACGAAAAAGTGATTCTTTAGCATGACAACGCTCGGCCTCATGTGGCCAAGTCCATTAAAACCTATCTGGAAACACTTAAATAGGAAGTCTTACCCTTTCCGCCACATTCTCCAGATATTGTGCCGTCCGATTATCACTTGTTCCGTTCGATGCCATACAGTCTGGCTTACCAGCATTCTACTCATATGAATGGAGTCAAGAAATGTTTAGATTCGTGGATAGCCTCAAAAGATGAACAGTTTTAACGTGACGGAATTCGAGCTTAGTCAGAAAGATGGGAAAATGTAATAGCTAGTGATGGGCAGTACTTTCAATGAATCATTTGTAAACATGTTTTCATAATAAAGTTGCATTTTAAAAAACAGCATGAACTTAGTTGCGCACTTAATACATTTTTTTTTGGTTTAGCTATATCTTGTTTTCATTTTGGCGTTTTTTATTATTGGTTATTTTTTAAACAATAATTTATCTGGTATTAAATTGATTATCGTAAAAGGATACTTTAGAGATAAACTATTTAAATTTTGGTGATTTATATGTTTATGTCTAAAACATGCACCTTTTAAAAACAAGACAAAGATGAATAGAAAATGGTTAGAACTTCTAGAAAACCGAATAACTGTAACGAAGAAAGCAGTTAAGCCAGTTATTCGAAAATATTAATTTGATTTTGCCATTTTGTGGCTGGTCCTGTTGCGAGACCCCAGAACAATCACAAATCGCTCGTTGAGCACCACTTCGATTCGCCTGATGAATAAGTAGTTAAGTAATCGACAAGTCCAATAAAAGCTTGCTAAACTGATGTTTGAAATCATCGTTAAACTATAGCTCCCATTGAATGAGCCTGAAAATATACTGGGTGTAAGCTCACTAAATGTAAAAGGTCCTGCTCGTTGAATGTTCTTTTTTTTCAATTTTTTATTAGTGGCTTTAGATCGAAAACCCAGTTTATCGGTTTTTTTACTTTACTTTTACTTATCACATTGGATATATTACGTTATTTACGTATATAATTTTTTGGTTTAGCGATGTCTTGTTTTCATTTTGGCGTTTTTATTATTGGTTATTTTTTAAACAATAATTTATCTGGAATTAAATTGATTATTGTGAAGGATACTTTAGATACAAACTACTTCAATTTGGTGATTTATAAGTTTCTAAAACATGCAACTTTTGAGGTTTGAATTTCCAAAGATATCGTTTTGCTTACATATTCAATTATTGTAACTTGTCGCTCCTCGGTAGTATTTAGAATTATACGATTCATTATAAAAGAATATTATAGGTATATTATGTTTTATTTCGCCAAGACATTTCTGAACTTTAAGAGAGCCCCTCACGCAAAATTTCAAAAATCGTTATTGAAAGCCCAGTCTTTTCTTATCGCTTACAAATCTGCAATCTAACTGCCTGATATGTTTTCTTGAATTTGAAGTTATGTTTGATATTGCACATCAGTTTTTCTTGAAAGCTCAGATAAAATATGCTCACCAAATTTATAGTTATAGTGTGGTTTCGTGAAAAGTACATTAAGTCACCATGTAGCAATATTTCGAATAGCCGCAACTATTCTATGTAAACCAATCAGTGCTGAGATGATTCAACAAACGTGAAAGAGACACCTTGAATTTTATTATTATCCTCAGGGCGACTTGTTGCAGATATAAGAATAACATTTCTGTTACATATACAAAGTATATATCGATACTCAAAAAGAATGTTTATGCTTTTAGCTAAATTTATTGTTATATTTAGTTTTTGCTTGCAGGAAGTTTTGTCGTTGTTTATGTTGAAGACTTCACGCTCAGAGCTTCCACAATGTATATTCCTCCCCTTGTCTATCTGTCCTTATTTTAGCGATGGTAATATATTATTTAATCATAAATTATTCATCCGATTGTCGTGTTAAATTGTACACCTTCATTTGGTGGTTAAATATGTTATGATAAAAATGTATTACAAAGTAACAAACAATCAAAACAGAACAGAACATTTTTATAGCCGCTAGTCATTAGCATGTTAACGATGTCTGAGATATTTGAATCCTCACTGACAAGCCCTTATCAAGAAATGAGACCTTAAATATTCTCATCTACATATACGCCTTCATAGCAACATTGCATGACTATGTATGAGCACATGCAATAGCGCTTATAAGTCGAAAGTCGATTTGTCACAACAATGTCCTTAATCTATATATATTTCACTTTCGATAATTTGTTCAAAAATCATATACTGTGATAGGGATCTAGTTATACGTGAATTTACATATACGTACAGAGAGGGAAGCGCACATGCCTGAATACATAATTTATTATCTACACCCACATAAAAGAACCAAAAGTCCGGATACCAAAACAAGAAAGGGAGTCTAATGAAGGGAAGCTAAGGTACTTCCGCCTTCACTTTATGTTTATTTCTTACTTACTTAGATGGCGGCTAGAATAGGGAATGACATCTATTATATGTTCGAAATTACATGACCTAGTCAATGCAATTACTGTATTTTGAAAGCCTTGATCATGTCTATATCAGTGTACAGGTCACACAGATCGTCATTGATGCGATGCTGATACTCTTTGTTAACAACCTATACGTCCGCTTGTGTCATAGTTTGGGATTAGGCGCTGTTCAGCAGGACACGTAGGGCTAGTGCCTTATGCAGTTAAATGTTTGTTCACCTAGACAGTGTTTAGTCATTAAGTTGCTTTAAATTCTCGTTGCAATACTCAATTTCTTATACCCAGACTGACAACGTTAACTTTATTGGTAGTGTAACCGACACACTCGTATATTAAATCATTAAAACAACTTAGAAGAATGGCACGGTTAAATTCCCACCTATATGATCAGTTTCATCCTATACAGTTGTCTGCAAGTCTACAGTCGCACTTATAAGGCTTTAGTTTTACATATATCGTACTCGGCAGAACATTGTAAGGAACGGGTAAAAAAATCTAATACCTCGAAATTTGGTACACATATTTAGATAGTCTATTTCGAACACAAAATATCGGGTATATATTTTTTGACCATTTCTTACAACACCTCAGAGACATCTTGCAGTCTTCTTTTACAATAAGATTAGTCTACTTGTTATTAGTCATTATCGAAAATTTATACATATTTTTATTCGATCCAATTACAAAAAAATTAGTCAATCACTCACTGCGATCGAAGATTAGCCAAAGATTATGCATACTAGTCGAAAATCGTATCTTTTGGAGTCGTGAGCCATATGAGAATTATGATTTAGCTTTGGATCGCACTGGTACGTCAGATCAGATATGGATTTTTAATTGCATCAACTCTAGTAAAACATTCGAAAATGTCTATTGCCACCACATTCATGTTAACTGACTCATAACTACCCTTATTATACTCGTATGTGATTTCGAAGAAATGTTGCATTGCCTTGCATTTTGTATATTAAGAAAAACAGAGAGAATGTAAGTGTAAATATTCGAATTTAACATATCGGTATTGTTTTGATATTTTCAATATCTGAAACTTTTTTATGATTAAAAATCCATAATTTCAAAGCAAAAATTCACAGAATTTTAGGGTCTTTAAATCCTTAGAATGCTAATTTAGCACTAGGGTGAGTAGGGGTTGAGATACCGGAAGTTAATACAAGAATTTGATGTCAAAGACAAGAATGACTTAAGGCACGAAACGTTGCTACTATCAGATCATGAGCAACAAAAAATTATAATAGGGCTTCAAATGGTGACGTCACACATAAAACATCAAAAGTGCGTGGCAAAAACAAATTCTTATATTTTTAGAATTGTCTTACATTATTCCTAAATCGTAGGGATGGACAAGCTTAACTTTTCTTTCGAAACATCCTACTCTACACCCATCGTGAAATAGTACAAAAAGGAAGCATAAAAGTTTGAAAAAATATCAAATTCTCGCCTGTGATGATCCTTATTGAATTTTTTTACGCAGAATATTTATAGGTATAGGGCTTTTAGTTGCACTAACTCTATATAATTTAATTTTGAAAACTCTCAAGGGTCTGTTCTTCTTCTTCTTCTTCTTAGGTGGCAACTGGAATAGGCATGCTTATCTATTACACGCCGCCTGTACAAAATAATTCCAAGCGCTTCAATCTTCTGCGCTTTTCCTCCAACTCGTCACACCAAGTTTCGAAAGTATTTCAAAAGCCTGGTCCTTCCAGTGGAGTTTTGGTCGCCCTTTTCTGCGCTGTCCATTGAGTTCGTTGTCGAAAACTTTCGATACCGGGGCATTTGGGCCCATCCGCACAACACGACCCAGGCAACGCAATCGCTGTGCATTAATGCGTTTGACCACGTCGATGTCGGCATATAGCTCATACAGCTCATTGTTCATGCGACGCCGATACTCTCCGGAGTATTTTCCTCCCGAAAACTGCCAGTACTGATTCATCCGCTTGCGCCATAAGCCACGATTCTGTGCCATATAACAAGGCAGGTATAACCAACGTTTGGTACAGTCAGATTTTTGTTTGTCGGGAGAGGGCTTTCTCATTGAATCGCTTGCTTAGCCCATAGTAACATCTGTTAGCAAGCAATACTCTTCTCTTTATCTCTATGCTGACATCATTCGTTTTATTTACAGCGGAACCATCATCTTCAAAATTATAGTTGTCAACGTTCACACACCGTCCCAAACTAGTAGAGTCTTTGTTCGTTGAAACCAATAACTTTGTTATGTCCTCGTTTACCACCAGACCCATTTTCGCTGTTTCCTTCTCGATGCCTGAGAAAGCTGCAGTAACATCTCGCAGTTTTCTGCCAATGATGTCTATGTCATCTGCATATGCGAGTAACATATGGTATTTGTTAAAGATGGTAGCAGACGTTTTAACTGCAGCTTTCCTCATAATCATATCTAATGGTAGGTCACAGGATAGACTATCGCCTTGCCTAAATCCTCGTTTGGTGTAAAAAGGCTCGCTAAGATCTTTGCCTATCTTTACTGAAGACTTCGTGTCAGTCAGCGTCATTGCTTCGTAGGGCTTCCAAACTCGGACATGGCCTCATACAGTTTTTGTCGTATCGGGCTATCGAAGGCAGCTTTATAATCGATGAAAAGATGGTACGTGTCGATCTATTTTTCTTGGGTCTTCTCCAGAATTTGTCGTAGTGTGAATATCTGGTCAGTTGTTGATTTAGCAGGTCTAAAGCCGCGCTGATAAGGTCCAATTAGGCCAGTTAGAATCGACTTTAGTCTTTCACATATCACACGGGACAGGAGTGCTTACTAAATGCACATAAAGTAAAGTTAACTTTTGTTGTATTATAATCCCTATACCTTGCCCTTATGTACAAAATATAATGTCATTTAAGTGACCGCCTCTGGATTGGTTGCATCATTAAATCCTTTTGAGGTTCCTCCAACGTTATTTTCGAAAAATACAGCCCAATGACACCTCCAGATCATCATGCGCAAGAAAAAGTCATCTTTTCAGGATGCCATCTCTCTTCCACAACAATTTTTGGTTCTTCGAGCTCCATATCTGAAAATTTTGCTTGTTGCAAATACCGAGGGAGAAATGAATTTCGTCCCTTTAGCAAATTTTGTTCGATTGAAAGTCCACATTTGAAGTAAGTTTCATGTTTGGGCGCGTTTCTCGTTTGTTAAACGATTCATATTCATAAATGGCAAGCTTTTCACTAAATAAATAACGTTTTAGATATTTAACAGCTAACAGCCTTGCCAGACCGGCGGTTTTTAAACCACTAAATGGCATCTTTTGCGGTGAGGAAATTAACGTAATTTAAAACTTTCTTGTTTACGTATGGTGTTATTGCGACCCGCAGTAGTTACAATATTCGTCATGTGTGTATACGTTCATGGCGCGTGGGTCCTTCCTGCCTTCCCTTCTCCTGTAAATACAATATGTCGACTATTGATACGAGTATTGAATGAAATTACATTGAAAGGTGTTTATTATTGCATTTGCATGTTGAATTATTAATTCACTTCACTCATGAATAATTTATCTTTGTTAAATTTATTACATATTATTATTTGTCTTGTCGTTCTCATCTGCAACCTGAATAAAATATAAAGAATGGAATGGAAATAAAATCAATTATGTTTAGCTTTTAGCAATCAATGGCTTAGATTTTTTTTTTTATTTTTTTTTTTGTAAAGTATGAATGATTAAATACTATGCCTGCTACCAACGACACCGGAGAATTGAATTAATGTCTACGAAACATTTGATAAATTATTCTTTTACAGACTCATCTGAATACTTTTTCTCTCCTTATGCCATTGTATTGCATATTTCGTAGGAGACTTTCGTCGTTTTTGTTTTCAACCGCATTCGCATTAAGGATGGTACTGATGTGAATTTATTGCTTCAGAGAATTAAATTCATGTTAGTCGTGATATTCCATTTATATCGGTTATGAAGCATTGAATGAAAACATAGGCGGACGAACTAACTTTTCACCTCAGGATGAAGGAAATCTTAAGACAAAGTAGTGAGTTTGCAAAATAACGATAATGATTAAGTCGATCACATCCACTTGTGCGTACTCAAGCGATTTTAATGCCTCCATAATTTTGTTTTTTGTTTTTTTTTTTTGCTGTAATGGATGTGTTGATGGAGGAGAAAAGGTTTTTTTTTTGCATACTCAGCAGTATTTTTGTTTTACCTCGCAATAGTTAATCATTCACATTTACGTGTGAGCCTGCAGATTGCAGGTTAAAGACATTAATGTCGATTTAATGAATTCAATGATGTGATCGATTTTTCTTTTATTTCGATATAGACACCTGTGAAATATGTGGATTCTTGTGCAAGCAATGCAGTTTGAAAGCAATCTATAGCTTACTAAGTCGTCACATAATTTTTCTCTGTTAATATTTAAGACACGCAAAAAAATTTATCATCAAGTGAACATGGCACAAACTGATTTATTTGCCTTTTCTTGTAAACAATTAAGGTATTATGTTTCATTCACACGTAACAAAGTTTGAAATTATGTGACTTTGCCCTCAATATCAACATTTTTATGGTAACAGATGCTCTGGGCAATTATAAATTCTCTGAGGTCCTTCATGTAGCAATTAATTTAAGCATAATCTTAGTTCATAAAACTAGTTCACTTCAGTTTAACCTCAATAAAAGGAGTGTTAATTTGAAAAGGGACAACTTTTTAAAAACATCCAATAACACCTAATTTTTGTTTTTTTGTTTTGAGAAACATATCATAATTGGAAAAGTTGATGAGTGGACCGTAGAACAAAAAAAGTAGTAAATAGGCAGACCACTCTTTGGCCAGTTGAGTGAGAGAACGTGCATGTTTAGTTAAGATTTGCTTGATTATCTTGTCAGGAGATAAAATTTACCAGCAAAATATAATATGGCGTGCTTCACATACTAGTTAATTTGGTTATGGAGCATAATATGGAAAGCAATATTTGGTTTGAACATAAACAAACTTTGCGTCATACGAACTGAATTTTCACTGAACTAATTATATTAGCAAAATACATTCCATCTTGCTGCAATCCTAAGTTAAATTCATTCGTGATTGTGCAAATCTGCATGCTGTCGAATCATGTGTTATGAAAAATATTGGCTTTTTTCTTGGGCATTTGTTATTAAATTAGTTAGTCATGTCTGCGTTCGAAATACTACTAACTTTGTATAACAAGTTGTATGAACATTTCTCTTCATAAGGGTGGCGGACGAATCGTGCTTCGTGAAGAATTTTTTTTTTACCCAGAACTGCGCGGAAGACATATCCGTTTCAACAGCATTTGACTGTAGCAAGATGGAGCACTTGCACACATAGCCAGACCGGTTATGGCGGAGCTCCAACGAAAATTCTCAAACAAATTAATATCTGACGATGTATATATATATTATTATATATAGGTATATTATAAAATACTCTTGGTTGATGGAAAAGACATAAGACAGTGGTATTGGCTGACTTAATGTCATTAGGAATAGCTTTTCGCAGATATTTTCCCCAAAGAAAGCGTTTAAATAGGCACCTTCACATAGAAAAGTGCCTTAACCAAAAAGTAAATGCTTAAAAAACACCAAAAATGCTACTCTGGCAAAACTGTGGTCGCATCACGGGCGCTTCAAGCATCTGCCCAAACTGATTTGATCAATTTAGAGAGTATTGCATATAGTTTTCAAAGGTTACAAGTGAAATACGTCCTGCATATACCTTGTTATGGTAAACTGCACGGGCAAATTGGACTATCATTTTTGATTTAATTGTTCTGCAGTCCATTTGTGAAAACATGTGGACATCTCCACTTCTAGGATGTCTAATAAATGTTGGTACACAAGGAAATTCAAACACCTTTTTTCTTTTAATTCATATAAATAATTTTTTACTTATTCAATTGAAAAATATTGAATTTGTTTCACTTTTAACTAAAGGACTTTTCAAATTTGAATTTAAATGGTAAATGCACCATAATTAATAATAATTAATTAATTTTTATTGGCTGGATGATTTCAGCGAGAATTAACACAATTGTCGTTCGAACACATTGCTTTAAAATGCCGCAACTTATTGATTTTACTCTGTAAACTTCCAGTTTGCAATAATAACAGAAACCAGTTGCAAGAGGATCTGGTGACCAAAATAATCTGGAGTTTCCTGAAATCGACTTATTGAGAAAATGCTATTTTGCCGAGCTCTTTGATAAATCATGCCGTTATGTTGAAAACACGCATAGTTGAAAGGGATGCTGAAAACAAAAACTTTTTCAACACCTTTGAGTAATATTTTGATATTAATTCATTCATATATTCCACAAGTTTTCTAATGATTTTCTTATTAAGGATTAATGTAGCCTCACTATTCTATCCCATCTGTCAATTCAGCCAACCAAACATTGAAAGAGCTGTGATGTGAGACGTTTGGACAGAAATGCTAATTACTGTTCTCTGTGAAAAGTCGAATTGTCTGCTTGTCTTCCCTCCATCAAATTTTTAAAGGGAAAAAAGCTTTGTGCTTGATTCAGGGTTTACGACACCACAAAACTCATTAAAATTTATGACTTTTTAAAGTTCTTCTTTTGGCTGCTGTAAGTGATTGGTTTTATGTAAATTGTGCACTAATATTGTCCAAATTTCTCAAGGGCATTCATAAATTTTACGTTATGTAAATGCATTTGGAGTTAAATATTCGAACCTAAGCGTTGCTCGAAATTAAGTTTAGAGAAATTATACCATTACGTTGTGAAACGACTCACCACTATTTTCCAAGCACATTCATAATTATTCCCTACGATAGGGAAGGGTTGTATTAGTTTGAGAGCTTCTCTCAAAATTTTCAGTCGTTGAAGTTTTCAACATTTCCAATTTGTGTATTCTCATGTACAAATCTTTTAAATATGTCATAAAACGAAGCCCATTCGTAGATATTGCCTCAAAAAATGGAATTTTTATTCTTTCTAGCTTAATTAAACGACCAAGTAGGTTTCGGGGCCTACTCCAAAGACCTAAGGCTAAGTATAGCAAGAAGGTTACCTGATCATTGTGACGTTCATCAGACCGAAATTTTGGCCATCAGGAAATTATCAGAGTGGCTGAAATATAACGTCCTTACCACGCTGGGGATTAACATATGTATTCTCCGACAGCCAAGCTGCCATTAAATCCCTGAATTCTGTCTTCCTGAAATCAACATCAGCCCTGAATTGCCGCAGATCTCTCAGCGAGATGAAATGAAATCAAATGAAATGAAGCTGTATCTGTTGAAGAATTAATTTTTGCATTTGTTGCATATGCGGTTGTATTTGTTGGTGCATTTGTTGTTGTATTTGCAGATGTTGTTCTGTTTGCCATTACATCTGCGGCTAAATTTGTTGAAGAATCTTTTGTTCACGTTGGTCCACTTGTCTTTGTACTTGCTGTTGAATTGTACCTAGCATCTCCTGGTTTCCACTACATCCAACTCCTTAGATATCTTGTTGTTTCTTAGTTGACCTTTTGCTAAATCTATTGAATCCTGTATTGCATCAAATATATTAGCTTTAAAATATTGTTCGTCATTAATGGCATGCGCTAAAAGTTTGCTGTGAACGAGTTGACACTCCTCCCACTAACTCGTATTTTCGAGGCTATTTAAATTCCCATCTATAGCGCCTTACCTAATGGCATTATATCTCAATTATTAGAAGACATTTCAAACTTCCTTTTAAATTTGTTGTTGTTGGGTTTTGTATAAGTTAATGCAGCTAGACATAAGAGTATACCATCAACAGAATATTATCCCAAAATACATTTGAGACATTTATATCAACGAATCAATATTTCATTTTTATTATTATAATAAAATGCCCGTAAGGGTTTGTTTGTTGTTAATGCACAATTATTAATTCTCATTTGCAATGCAATGATTTGTTTGTTTCCGCTGCCAGTGAGACCTTTACCACACCACAACTCCAAGTTATTGCCAGGATTGTTTGAATTGGCATCCTTTCCTGGACAAGCATATCAATAAATTCTATCTGTTGTTTTGTAAGCTGGATTATGAATTTAATATTGATACAGAATTAAATAATTTTATAAAATACAAAACTTTTTGTATTTTTTAATTTTAAGATCCGTCCTCGTAAATATTTATTGGAGTTTTATAAATCAAGTTACCATAGCAAACACGTTGTACAAACATGCAATTAATTAAAATGAATAATTGAAAATATGCGCTATTTATAATGTTAGTTTTACTGAGGGAATTTTTCTATTTGCATATTTGTCAAATGAACAACTCAAAACAAATATCATATTGACAGTTTAATAATAATAGACAACAGATAAAACTTAATAACATGCAAAGCCGGTTAAAAAAATATTTAAGTCGGGCGTAATGGCCTTTAATTGAAAGAGGGAAAAATGTTCAATGGATAAATATAGTTTTAGGAAAAAAGAAATTAATTTAACAATTTAAATTTAATATTTCATTTGAATTATTTTGTTAACACTACGTAACAAAATGAAAAAAGAAATGGTTTATGCATTTAGATATTTCAAGACTGCCGGTCTGGCAAGGCTGTCAGCTGTTAAATACCTGTCATCTGAAGCGTTATTTATTTTGTGGAAGGTTTGCCATTTGCGAATTTGGTTGCCTTAAAGTAATTCATTGGCGATTCAAACATGGTGTTTCAATTTATTTTTTATATGTTTTTTATTTTTATATGTTTTGTTATTGGAAGCAACTACTCATCAACCGAAAATAGCCGAACGCAGAGAGTGCACGATGTTGATGATGATTCTGATAATTATTTATCACCCAAATGAAATGTATATTTATTATTTTAGGTAGATATAGATTTTTTTTTAAACTTTTTATTTTTATGAATCAATATTTTCAATCTTTTGAAGCATTTACGAATCATTTCAATAATCCAGAACACAATATTTTCAGCATTTTTTCTGTAAATATCAGGAGCATATCTTCAATATACAAATTTAATCAATTTAAAACTTTAATTTCAAAATTTTCACATTTGCTTACTGTTATAGCAGTTCAGGAAACATGGTTTAACCAACCACATACCGGGATATGAAGCTGTACATTGTTGTAGATCTGATAGCTATGATGCTACCTCTATTTTCGTTAAGCATGATATTCCTTTTACAGTGGAACAAATTTTGAATCAAAATTCTATAGACTCAATTATATTGAGATTGAATGGCATGAAATAAAATGGAAAGCATATTACTATAGTTTCATTTTATAAGTCACAAAGGTGTAATTCACCATGTTTTATTGATTTCCTGGAAAAATTTTTTGTTCGCATTGGCGGCACGCCCTGCATATTTGTTGGTGACGCAAACATTGACCTATTGAACGATAATTCATCTGCTGAACTTTTGAACTTTTTGTCAAGTTATGATATTGCTAGCTGTCATAATTTAATTACGCGTCCGCAGAGTGGAACGTGCATTGATCATGTATATAGCAATTTCAATAAACCTATGAAAATTGCTTCAACAGAAAGTAGTTTATCCGACCATAACATTATTTCTTGTAAGGTTCATATAAAGGCGTACACCAAGGATTTTGTTACAAAAAATACTTTAAATGTTACTATAATAAAGTAAAGGACTTCATTCAGAATGAAATGCAAGATTTGCCATATACTGGTGACCCGTCGGTTGACACATCTGCTTATTTAGTCGTTTCAAAAATGCTATGGACAATTCTACAGCTTAAAAAGAACGAGTTACATGTTTGAAAGACCGTATCGCTCCTTGGGTAAACGGTAATTTACAAAAACTGATGGCATATAAGAAGCTTCTGTTAAAGCAGCGAAGGAAAAAGTCAACCAGAAATATTGACGAAAAATTGAAAAGGATTAGCAATATGATTACAATAGCTAACAATTGTTCTATGAACAATTACTATATTGACAATCTGGCCAGCATGAGGAACGATCCTAGGAAATCTTGGGTTTTTATTAATGAAACACTTGGAAGAGCATTAGACAAGCAAATCAATGTAAAAAATGTTGATGGTGAATTTGTTGCAGATAATGTTCAGAAAGCTCAAATGTTAAATGATTATTTTGTAAATTCAGTCAATGAATTAAAAGGACAAATAATACAACTCCCTTCGGATACGTGCTATGTCTTGAGAACATTAACAAACTGTAATAGCAGATGTCAAGCTAGTATAACTACGCTTGATGAAATAAGAAATGTCATATCCAGCTTAATATCGGGAAAAAGTCCGAGTCATGATAACATTTCAACAAAAATTCTTAAGATATGTGCTGATAGTGTGACTCCACGTTTGGTTAACATATTTAATGATATAATTTATACTTCATAATATCCCGAAATATTAAAAATCCATAAAATTTTACCAATACCTAAGGAGAAAATATCTATCTCCGTTGATAAATTTCGTCCAACATCAATATTGCCCATTATAGACAATGTGTTTGAACATATTTTGCATACACAACTCTTTACATATGTACTTCCAAGATAACAATTTGTTAAATGATTTTCAATATGGTTTTAGAAAAGGTTGTAGAACAGAGGAGGCAACAGTTAATGTGCAAAATTTCATATGTAAGTCGTTGGACGACGAGTACATGGGTGTAGCTGGAGTTTTTTATGATTTGTCAAAAGCGTTTGATCTGATTGATCATGATATCTTACTTCAGAAACTCAGATTTTATGGTGTGCATGACAAAGAACTTTTTCTCTTAAAAAGCTATTTGACGAAGCGGCTACAATTTGTATCTTACAAATTTTTAATAGTAAAAGTACTTTGAAATCAGTGGAGCATGGAGTCCCCCAGGGAAGTGTATTGGGCCCCTTGTTATTTTCTCTGTATATAAATGACTTGAAAAATATTGACTTATCAGGTAAAATATTGGTATACGCTGACGATATTGCCATTTTGTATCCATATAAATACGAAATGGCTGTGAAGCCTTACAGAGAACGAGGAGCAAGTTTATTGATAGGGAATTTGCTTATTAATAAACATTTCCTTATTCCAAATAAAACGAAATTGATAAGATTTACTCCACATTGTCGGTTCAACGACAGCTTCAGTATATACGTAGATGGGGAAGAAATTCCAGAAGTTAATTCAGTTAAATATTTGGGATTATATTTTCAAAGTAATATTTCTGGGACACGATATATAAATATCTGAAGTTTACAGTATCACCTGCCATAGGTTTATTGTATAAATTTAGAAACAATTAAACAACAATTAAAATCACTCCAGCGGCAACAGAATAAAGCACTAAAAGCTGTAGCGAATTTGCCAATTTCATATTGTACGCTTTCTTTGTATAGAGATGTTTTTCCATCAGTTTTGCCAGTATATGGTTGTTATAAATTAAAATTGTTAATATACATAGTCCTGCCATATGTTCTGTTACACAATTTCCAGCTTTTATCGTTCAAAACTTCTTGCGGAAATAGAACCGTTAACTTTTTTTTCAGAACACATGCACTGATTAGTGAAGAATACTAGTCAGTTTGGTTTCAGTTTGCAATCTATTAACATGGAGTGGGGCGTTAAAGAGAATCGAGTCGGCGTAATAGCGTTGCATAAGTGCGGAAAGAGTGCTGGCCAAATTTTCGAGTTGTAAAACCACTCGGAATATCAAGAATGTTCGTTCATCGTGCTATTGCTCGCTTCGGCGAATTGTCTGGAGTAGAAGACAGGCCAAAAAGTGGTCGCCCGCGCGTTGTCCGTACGAGTGCGGTAGTAAAGGCAGTGCGTGAAAGAATTCGGAGAAATCCCCTTAGAAAGCAGAAAATCATGTCCAAGGAATTGGATATATCAACCAGATCCATGTCTAGGCTGATTCGGGATGATCTGCATATGAAAGCCTACCGTCGGTCTACGGGGCATCTTCTAACTCCTCAGCTAAAAAAAATTAGGCTGGAAAGATGCAAGCGACTTTTGCAGTGGCACGCGGACAATGGCCATGAAAACATTCTGTTTACAGATGAGAACATTTTTACCGTGGAAGAAGTTTTCAACAAACAAAATGACAAGATTTATGCCACTTCATCTAAGCAAGTGAAAATAGTTGTTCCAAGGGTTCAACGTGGCCATCATCCCTCTTCCGTAATGGTTTGGTGGGGGGTCTCC
Source organism: Philornis downsi (assembly GCA_019455685.1). Taxonomy (NCBI): domain Eukaryota; kingdom Metazoa; phylum Arthropoda; class Insecta; order Diptera; family Muscidae; genus Philornis; species Philornis downsi. The sequence continues at coordinate 791,010 of JAHXMU010000565.1, forward strand.
CACCATGGTGTCACATCCCTCCATTTCTGTGAAAAGGGCGTAAAACCTGGTGCAAAGTTTTACCAAAAAGATGTGTTAGAGGGTGTTGACCAATACCCTTTTCAATGGACGTAGATGGATCTTCCAACAGGACTCTGCTCCTGCGCACAAAGCTAAAACCATGCTGGAGTGGCTCAGAGTCAATATTCCTGGATTTATAGCAGCAGAAGATTTGCCATCAGGGAGTCCAGATCTCAATCCACTGGATTATGCTTTGTGGTCAGAATTGGAGAATATGGCTTGCAAGACTCCCCACAGAAATTTGGGAAGCCTTAAAACAGCATTAACCAGAGCAGCGTCCTCGATCTCCATGGAAATCGTACGTGCGGCTATAGCCCAATGGCCACACCGTTTGAAAGCTTGTGTTAAAGCAAAAGGCGGCCATTTCGAGTGAATACAATTTTTTTTTAATAACCAATATTGTCTTCTAATAAATGAAATAATTTTGAATACAATATGAATATTGGTTTTTTTTTTTTTATCGCGTTTTATATTTGTAACAGAACATATGGCAGGACTAGGTATGTTTGCAAATGCTGGCACAGTATTGGCCATCACGCGATAAATTTTTCCCAAAATCAGTATATTTTCAATACGAGAAATACTGACAATTTGAGAGTAACTATGTGTGTCGATCTGAAAGAACAAAACAGCGTATAGAACATTCTGGTAGTAGTCAGTACAATATTTTACCACAACAGTTGAAATCACTAGAAACACTTTCATTATTTAAATCGTCAATGAAAGGGTATTTATTGCAAAATGTCGAAGAGCTTCTGGTATGAATTTTGAGTTAATATTGAAGTACATGCCAAGAAATTAGATTTTTCATAAATATGTTTGTATTTTGTATTAAACTATTGTTTGTATGAATTTGTATGATATAATAATTTAAAAAAACAAAAAAATTTTCTTTAGCGATGAAGCTCATTTCTTAGTTGGTGGTTATGTCAACAAGCAAAGTTGTTATACTCGTATATGAGGCTCGGAGAATCCAGAAGTGATTGAGGAAAAGCGCATTATTTTATTATTATATTTTTATATATTTCATATTTTTATTATTTTTTTTTTTTTTTTTTTTTTTTATATTTGTTTTTATTTTATATTTTTTCGAAAACTACCTCATCCAAAGCTGCGACCAATCCAGAAGCGGCCACTTAAATGACATTGTATTTGGTACATAATAGCAAGGTCCAAGCATTATAATGAAATAAAAGTTTCATCGAAATCATAGTTTTATGTGTTTTTTTTTTATTTAACTTTAACTTGTAAAGGAAAAATTGATAACCCCATATTTATGAGAGCATTATCAGATAGTTTAAGTAATATTTCAGCAATAATGAAACATTTAGATGTTGGCGGATTCAGGCATAATCTATTAGCCTACATATATGTACACCTTTATTATGACTCTACGCCAAACACTGAGAATTTTGTCTAAATTATTTTCGAAATACTACTGCTGAGATTTATATAAACGCAGACATCATCCATGTGTCGACACATTACGGAAAATCATTACCACAATTTTATCATTGCTAAAATTATATCGCTGTATCATCTTGCATAATTTTAACTTAATTGGCTTTACGAGTTTAACTTTATGATATATACCCGTACCTATCTCTTGCAATCTAAATATATAATGGATCATTTTATCAATTAATGTTTCCATTTTTCTTTCAGCCTCGACCTTGCCAGCGTCTATATTTTTATGGTGGGTATTGAAATATGATACTGAAATATAAATTTGAATTCTTAGAAAATAATAAAATACGTATATGCGTGTATTTTGTGTTGTTATTTATGTAAATTACAGTCATATAATAACTTCTTCTTTTAGTCCTTCTAGTGACAGGAATATTCTTGATTTGGCTTTGTCATCACGGGTATGCACAAATCTAGTTGACAGATTGAATTGATTGTGGTTTATGGCAGCCGGAATAAAAAAAAAACACATTATTCATGGAAATATATTAAACAAACCATAGATTCATAAGATGGTGTGCACTTTTTTTTAAAATAGAAAACAGGTGATTTGTTCAGGTAAATCTTTGACTTTACTTACGCAAAAAAAAAGTTTAGTAGTGTGATATCATACAATCTTGGTGAACAATACACCAGTCTGAAGTATAGAACACTGTTCGCGGAATAGTTTTCGAAAAAATGCCACAGTTTTATATCTCCTTTTTTGAAACTAAATGTCATTCATCGAGGTTATGGGATTCAAGCGGTTTAAGTGTTACTGAATTCAGTCAAATTTGGAGCACGTAATGCATTTGGTGAACTAATTTCTTAAAAATCAAAATAAAATGTACTGCGTAACTCCTTCAGGTACCTTCCATACAAATTCACCGATATGTTTTTCCCTTGTAATCCCTAATTCGCACTTAAAATGTTGTTGCGTTATAATACCTGGTGAAATAAATAAACACAACCTCTTTGATAACTCCCGTACGAATATCTAATTTAAGGCATATGTTCCTTGATTCGTATTTTAATTCAATCGCACTAAATTTTATAAAATTTAACACGCATCAAACATTTAATACCGCAAATTTAAGATATCACATATCACATATCAATTTAGTCAAAATTAGTGATACCTTCCTAGTTAAGTTTCACGTTATAAGTTTGTTTCTTTTTTTTTTTGTAGTTAACGCACATAACATTTGTGAACTAAAAACTTGCCGATTTAGCACACCTCTCGTTTTTTGCACCAATGCAAAAGGACATCAGGTAATTATAAATGCACTTTTTAATATTTTCAGTGACCACGCCCACACTAATGGACATTCCTATGCTGGTATGTGCATTATCCTGCTTTTTCCAGTAAATATCGTTTAACATCTGACATTGTTTTTGATTAAGGATATGTGATAAAGTTAATGAAACACACTGAAAATACTGATAATCAAGGCGCCATATGAGCGCGCATTTTACCCATTTTCGAATATAACCTGGCTACGCCTATGAATGATTTTTGTGCATGAGTCATGAGTTTGGAACTCTGTCCTGCTTCGAATTTCAATAAAGTGGGAAATAACAGTAAAGTATAGGGTGGCGCATAAGCAACGTTAAAATTTGATCAGTGAATACATTTCTTTTTTAAGCCTTTTCTTTTCGTCTCTTTACAGAACTAACCAAATAATGCTTGGGAAATTTATGATAGAAAAGCTCAGCACAGAACAAGGAACCAAAGTTGTTCAATTTTACTTTGAAAGTCAGATCATATCGAAATTTCATGTTCGAAATACTCCTAGCGCTCCAACAATTTACCGATTGGTTCAACGTTTTGGGCAACAAAGGGCTGTCTGTCATCTTCCGCGTGCTGGAAGACCTCCTGCAGTTCGAAATGAAGTGACCATTGCTCGAGTGCAAGCAAGTATTGACAGGTACATTGTCAGTAGTTAAAGATGTCTAGGCGGCCTTTGCAAAGAATATTACCTATGTTATATCTTTCGCCATATAAGATGCAATTGGTTCACGAGTTAAATGCAACTATTATGAAAACATGTTTACAAATGATCCCTTGGAAATATTGCCCATCGTTAGCTACTATTTTTTCCCATATTTCTGGCAAAACTCGAACTTCATCACGGCCACGGTTCATCTTATAAGGTTATCCACGAATCTAGCCTTTCCTTGATGTCGTCATATAGATGGAATTGCTGGTCAGCCAGACAGTGTGCCATCGAACGGAACAAGCGATAGTCGGACGGCGCAATATCTGGAGAATATGACGGATGGGATAAGACTTCCCATTTCAGCGTTTCCAGGTAGGTATTAATGGGCTTGGCCACGTAAGTCGTATTATGCTGCTCTTTCGTGTCTCACCGCGTATTGTGAACGTTTCTCCCCAACACGTTGTTTCACTCAAAGCAGCATGTTGAAGCTCTCGATGAGAAAGAAAAAAATCAATACCTTCCGCATACGGCGATTATTTGGCACAAAATCATACATAATCACACAACCAAAAGAATATGACTTCAAAAGAAAATCACTATTGTGTCGAGCCATTATGTCTACCATTTGTCTAAGCTTGGCTCATGATGTTTAGGTTATGACAGAATCGACTAGCACTTACAGCTAGTGCCATCTATGTCCAAAGAGCGGGAACTTAGTTGCGAAACTACTACAATCAACATTTAAACTTAACACTTAACACTTTAACAAAATTCACCTAAACGCAGTACACATATCCCCACCCTCTGACATATTTTCCAAGTAATCTATCAAAACTTTATTCTTGATATTTTTATATCCGGAACGAGTAAGCTTATTTGCAGCGCATTCTCTAAAATTGCGATGTGGGTGTTGGATTATACATGTTAAAAAGTGAATTCAACTGAATTCC
>JAHXMU010000565.1:795415-821840 GCA_019455685.1 Philornis downsi
AAGCAAATGGGGCAAAAGGCGTTCACAATAAATAATTCCTACATTAGCACAAACACTTTGGCATATGTACGTCGACCGAGGCGGCTACATAAACTTTTACATGTAAACAATTGTTTGGTAGAATGTATGTATTTCTCAATAGACCTAAGAAATTCGGCTAAATGGAACATAGTTTTTATGCCTGTACGGTCTTCTGAAATTCATTGAGTTTTTTTATTTGCTCACGTATACACAGGCTGGTTCAAAACGAAAGATTAAAATAAAGTGTTTCAAAATCTCATTTACAGAATCTTCCCTGTTGTTGGATTGCACCTACATATTGTTCTTTTTAAAATTACTCATATCTTTTGTATTAAATTGTTCGGAAAGTTTGTTCGGCTAATTCGTTAATTCACCATACGTCACTTCTCATGACACTATCATAACCACCTCTCTCCCCTTCCCCAAAATATTTACTATTATTTAGTTGTGTTTTCGTTATAGTCGTTGGCGTTTTTAAAAAGTTTAAAAAAGTTGGGAAAAATGAGCGAAAAAGATCATTTTAGGATATTATGCTGTATTATTTCCTAAAAGGAAAAAACGTTGCTGCAACCAGCTGAAAAAAAAGCTGTTTATGAAGAAAACGGTCCAAATTAAGGAACTTGCCAGAAATGGCTTAAAAGATTTTCTACGGGCGACTTCTCCGTAACGGACGCCTCCAGATTAGGCCGACCAAAAGAAATTATTTCCGGTGAGATGAGGGAGATTTAACTATAGTTAATCCCTGTGCAACAGTTAGGGAAATAGCTGAAGTAATCAAAAATCAATCTCAACCGTTCACGGGGTCACAAAAGAGCCCGTATTTGTGAGCAACCTCGAAGTGTGGGTACCTCACTCTCTCATCGAGGCCTCACACTGCCATGCGGACCCATCAGCAACTGTCAGAGCTTAGGTGGGATGTTTTACATCACCCACCGTACTCTCCAGACCTCATCCCATCCAACTATTTCGCAGTCTGAGCAACCACTTGAAGAATTTGCGTTTCCATAACGAAGAGGAAGTGAAAAATGGAATTGAACGTTTTTTTCAGAAAAACCACGCCAGTTTTATGAGAAAGGAATTAAAAAGCTCCCACAAAGATGGACAGAAGTTATTAAAAAGGGGGGATTATATAATAGATTAAAATAATTGTTTTCTTGTATATAAATTTTTGTAAATTTTTTTCTTTGAAAAACTGAATGAAATTTCCCAGCAATCTGATACATGAATCCTTAAATGTCATGAGAAAAATTTAACTAAGTAAGCTGAACATCTAATGTGAATATGCACGATTCTACGGGCTGGTACAAAATAATCATTCATTAAACTACTCCACATTTATTTTTTCGGGGGTATTTGAAATCTCGTGTTGATAAGAGCAAAGGTCGTGGACTTAGAAACCGAAAGGAGGGAATTGCAGAGGAAATTGCATTTCTATGCCTGCCAAGTGGCTGGGAGTAACAAGATTGGTGATACGCACGGTGCGATCACCTGATTCACTTAGCTTTCGCGTGTCCGCCATTGGCTTACATAGGGTACGTGCTGTCATAACATTAATATTTGATACGTGGCATATCTTTTATATTTTGCATTTTGAATTTTATAGTTTTTTTTTTCTACAAAGATTCTTCTTTCGCTGGATGGATTCCAGACTTGTTTTTTGCCCCCAGAAAGAGGGCATTCAAGAAATGGTGGCAAAAATATCGACTGAAATATTGGGAAAAATGATAGAAAATGCTATAAACTTGCCGCTGGGTTGATATTTTTTTCTCGTCTTAACAGAGACAATCCAAAAGATCCAAATGAACATTTTTCACAAATGAAACGGTTGTTATTTTTATTTATATAAATTGATTGTTGATCCTAAATTGTGGACGTAACTATTCCACTTTTTAATGAATTATGGACATGTATTTTATATTCATTTCCTTCAGAAATGGCAAAATATCGACGACAGATGACGCTACGCACTGAAATGTGAGTAACTTGCAATGTAGTGAATACTTTTCCGTCACCCTATATTAATTGGTTCTTTTAAAACTATAATCCTGCCCTAATGGTGCTTATGACATAAGAAAAAAAGTCTTTACAAAATAAATGAAAAACGATGATGGCGTTTAACAATTATTATGATTACATAATCAATACGAGTACATATTTTGCCGCCCACATAAATAGCACCCCTTTTAAATATCTTTCCAAGCTCGGTTTTTTTCCAAAATAATAATTATAACGAACTAGTTGTGCTTTTATAAATCATGTGTCACATATTTGCTGTAATCCTATAACACAAACTTTTCTTTCATTTTAATGAATTTAGTACAAAAACATTAAACACAAAAAAAAGTCAGAAATTCAATTTCAGTTTTGGGTTCATTTGAATAACCTCCTCTCCTTACAAAAAATAGAATATACACGAAAACATTAATTCTAAATTAAAGGTATTATTGTTTGCTTACATCTCATTTAAATATAAATATTTTAAGTAAAATTTAGTAGTTGGTGCTTCCGCTCGGGTTGAGAATACACTCATTTATTCTGTTCCGTAAAGAATCATACAGTTTTTTGATTAGGTCCAGCGAAATACACGATCAGGCCTGTTTAATTCCATTAATGAGTTCACTTTTGCTTGAATATTGCTTGACTGATTCGTATACCTTACGTACTAGCCATCCCCAGACGTTTTCAATAATTTTTAAGTCTGGAGAGTAAGGCGGCCGGCCTCAACATTTTGGCTTTCAAGCTATGATTTGACGACTCTTGCTGTGTGGATTGGCGCGTTGTCACGCTGAATTTTCCATTCTAAGTCTCCAGAAACATTTTTAATTTCAGGAAAAGCTTTTTCCGGCACGACTTTGTATGAAGTCGCATATATTTTTGCAGAGAGAAACTGGAGCTCTATTGTGACATAATAAGAGATTGCACTGCATACCATAACTCTACTTGCCCGGCTATGTAGTCGATTGAGTAGGTGTTCCTCTCTTTGGAGATCCTGGAAGTAGTAATTATATCCATCAGGAACATATAAATTAATTTTTTTTTCGTCGGAAAATATAATTCTATTCCACTCTCTACTCCATGTCATAGTCGTAGGACAACAATTAAGTCGACGTTCCTTATGGAGATTGTCTAGCGTTGGCTTCTTTTTAAGTCTCCAGCGTTGCAAATGTGCTGCTTTGAAAATAACTCTTTTTACCGTTAATACACTTGCACTTACGCCAGCTTTTTCCTTGATTTTGGCAGCAGAGTCGTGTGAATTTGAGGCATATCTAGGAGTAACCCTCTTGTTAGCGGCTGTAATAGCGCTTGCTCTTCGACCTTTCATGTTATTTCCATAGCCTTCGGTGTCACATATATATGTCGATATAACTTTGCGACTTCTATTAGTTTTTTTTGGCTATTTGATGAATTGAAAGTCCACACTCCTTGTAGGTTTTAATTTTGGATCTCTTCTCGAAACTCAAGGATTTAGCTCGGCCCATTTTACTTAAAATCGAGTTTTTTATATTTTATTATACACAATTACTGCAATCCAATCTGATTTATGATGGTCTGCAAAAGACTTTCACACTTAAACTGATTACCACGTGAGGGGTGCTATTCAAATGGACAAAAAAGAGCGTATTTTTCACTCATTTAAAAGAAGAGAGTTAATTAAAATAATGGGTGGGTGTAGGTGATGTGTGGAAGTAGCAGAAACAAATAAGTAAAAACTGAATCGTTATGTGAAGCGCTATTTGAATAGTAGCCACTGTTGTTAAATGTGATTAGAGGACGCTATTCAAATGAGTGGCAGTGTACGTTTCAATGACAGTAGGAGGAAGGATTATTAATTCCAATCTCTTTTTTCCCCCATCTATTTCTGCGATAAAACACTTCCGTGAAAGGAATACCAACATTGTTTATGCATTTATAACTGAAGCCAAACAAAATTTCGTTATCCGCAATAATAATTCCTTTCCATTCGTACAAAATTGAACAGAAATTGTAGCTTTTTTATTGAATAAGCAGTGAATTCAAATATATTTACATTGATTGAATAGCTATGTATGAAGTTATACTGCTTCTTCCTTATTCTGGATGTAAAATAGCAGTCATTCGGAAAAAATAAAAAAATTCTCTTTTTAAATGGCTCACATTGCTGTGGGGAAGTCGACAATCATACCAATTGCATATCCAAGTAATAAATAAATAAAAAACTGAGAAATATCGGAAAAAGGCAAAATATAAAATAATGTAAAGATGGACAAATGAATTTTTGAAACAATACGATGAAAAGTTAGCCTTTGAAAGTTTTAGGAACAAGTACGGAAAAACTTTTGTTTTCACATTACCGATTTTTTTTGCCTATTTTAATGTAATAGGAGCATTGTGAAATCACTGATGTGGAACGAGCTTATTACTCTCTGTTGTTTGACAACTTTTGTTTACAATAAAATTTACATTTATAGCTTAATAATTTTGTAACAGAAGTAAGTATTTATAGACATAAGAATGTTTCAGAAAGAAATAAAAATTAAATTTTAAAAAGCAAGGAGCTTTGCGGAAGAGAAAGAGAACAGCAGGAGATACAAAACTACTCCCAATGTCATATGAAATCGAGACATTATTGGGATCTCTTCGGCATTTTATGAAAACAAATGAATAGACTTAAATCAAAGTAGTCCAATTGGAGTCGTTACACTGTGCCGCATTAAGATACAAGTGCAAAATAAGGGTCGTTTCTGATAACAACTATGGTTGGTAGAAGTGTCGAATTCAAATTTTATAATGTGACTTTTCACAATAAGATTTGACTTGTGCCGCTTTTACACTCTCGCCATATTAAACAGCTACCAAAATTTATATTAATAATGTTTTATTTTCCATTTAGGCTATATAGTCGTCCAGATTGAAAGCAGAAACGATAAAACCTAATTTACATCCTATGAGTGCTGATAATATATACCTTATTATTTATGTCGGAAAATTCAATCGCTTAGCAATATCTCCAATAACGTTTCGTACGTTATACGTTATAACGAACTCGTTGTGCTTTTATAAATCAATCATATGTCAAATATTTGCTGTAATCTTATAACATAAGTTTTCTTTCATTTTAATGAATTTAGTACAAAAACATTAAACACAAAAAAAAGTCAGAAATTCAATTTCAGTTTTGGGTTCATTTGAATAGCCCCTCCCCTTACAAAAATTACAATATACACGAAAACATTAACTCTAAATTAAAGATATTATTGTTTGCTTACATCTAATTTAAAAATAAGTATTTTAAGTAAAATTTAGTAGTGGGTGCTTCCGCCCTGTTTGAAAATACATTCATATATTCTGTTCCCTAAAGAATCGTACAGTTTTTTGATTAGGTCCAGCAAAATACACGACCAATGCCTATTTAATTCATATAATGAGTTCACTTTTGCTTGAATATTGCTTGCTTGATTCGTGCACCTTGCTTACTAGCCTTGCCCAGACGTTTTCAATAATGTTCAAGTCTGGAGAATAAGGCGGCCAGTTCATAACCTCAACATTTTGGTTTTCAATCCATGATGTCATGCTTGAATTTCCATTCCAAGTCTCCGAAAATATTTTTAACTTGTCCATAATAAGAGATCGCATAACTCCACTTTCCCAGCTGTGTAATCGATTGAGAAGATGTTCCTCTTTTCGGAGATCGTAGAACTTCTAAATTAAATTTTTTTTCGTCGGAATTTATAATTCTATTTCACTCTCTACTCCACGTCATAGTCGTAGGACAAAAATTAAGGCGAAGTTCCTTACAGAGATTGTCTAGCGGTGGTCTCTTTTTAAGTCTCGAGCATTGCAAGTGTGCTGCTTTGAAAATAACTCTTTTTACCGTTGACAGGCTTGCACTTACGACAGCTTTTTCCTTGATTTTGGTAGCGGAGTCGTATGAATTTGAGGCATATCTCAGCCTTGTCAACGGCTGTAATAGCGCTTGCTGTTCGACCTTTCATGTTATTTCGATATAACTTTGCGACTTCTATTAATTTTTTTGGCTATTTGATGAATAGAAAGTCCACACTCCTTGTAGGTTTTAATTTTGGATCTTTCCTCGACACTCAAGGATTTAGCTCGGCCCATTTTATTTAAAATCGATTGTTTCGTATTTAATTATACACAATTACTGTAATCCGATCTGATTTATGACGATCTACAAAAACCTTCCACACTTAAACTGAGTATCACGTGAGAGGTGCTGTTCAAATGGACCAAAAACGAAGAACACATTTTTCACCCATTTAAAAGGAAAGAGCGAATTAAAACAACGGGACACTTCCATAGGCTGACATTTTTTGTAGATGATGTATGGAAGTAGAAGACACAAATAACTAAAAACTGAACCATTATGTGAAGTGTACTTTAAATAGTAGTCACTATTGTGACACTCAAGTGAGCGGCAGTGTATCAGCAATATTATCAGCGTACACACTTTACCTGTCAAATCAATATTTTTCGAGTCGTTTATATGAAGAGAAAAATAACGGGCCCGATACATTTCCCTGCAGGACTCCATGCTCGCTCTTCAAGATAAAAATTTCTTTGTAAATCTGAGTTTCTGAAGTAAAATATCATGGTCAATTAGATCAAACGGTTTTGCGAAATCATAAAAAATTACAATTCATATGAAATTTTTCACATTAACAGTTGCCTCCTCTGTTCCACAACCTCTCTCTGGTCCACAAACCATAGTGAAAATCATTTAATAAATTTTTATCTTGGAAATATGTAAAAAGTTGTGTATGTCAAATATGGTCAAAAACATTGTCTGTAGTGGACAATATTGATATTGGATGAAATTTATCAACGGAACTAGATATTTTCTCCTTAGGTATTGGTAAAATTTTATGCATTTTTAATATTTGCCGATATACTGAACTATAAATTATATCATTAAAGATGTTAACCAAACGTGGAGGCACACTTTTATCACATATCTTAAGAATTTTTGCTCAAAAGTTATCATGAGCAGTTCTTTCCCCCAATATTAAGCTGGATGTGACATTTCTCATTTCATCAAGCGTATCGCAGTTTCTTAACATTCTCAAGGCATGACACGTATCCCAAGGCAGTTGTATCATTTGTCCCTTTAATTCATTGATTGAATTTATAAAATAAGCATTTAACATATCAGCTTTCTCAACATTATCTACAACAAATTCACCATAGGCATTTTTTATATTGATTTGCGTATCTAATGCACTTCCAAGTGTCTCACTGATAAAAAAAACGCAAGATTTCCTAGGATCGTTTCTCATACTGGCCAAATTATCAACATAGTAATTTTGTTCATAGAATAATTGTTAGCTATTGTAATAGTCCTGCTAATCCCTTTCAATTTTACCTAAATATTTCTTGTTGGCCTTTTCCTTCGCTGTTTTAATAGACGCTTTTTATATGCTATCAATTATTGTAAATTACCGTTTACTCAAGGAATGATACAGTCTTTCAAACATGTAATTTGTTCTTTTTGAACTGTAGAACTATCCATAACATTTTGGAGACAACTAATAAAAGTAGATGTGTCAGCCGAGGGATCACCAGTATGTGGCAAACCCTGCATTTCATTATGACTAAAATATTTTACTTTATTATAATCGCATTTAAAGAAAATTTTTTTTTTTTTGTAACAAAATTCTTTGTTTGCGCCTTTAAGTAACCGTCACAAGAAACAATGTTATGGTCTGGCAATCTACATTCTGTTGAACAAATTTCCATTGGTTTGTGTAAATTGCTGTTCATGTATAATTAATGCATGTCCCACTGTGCGGGCGCGTAATTAAATTATGACAGCTAGGCAGCAATGTTTGCGTCAGAAACAAATATGCCAATACGAACAAATAAATTATTCAAGAAATCAATAAAATATGCTGCATTACGCCTATGCGACTTAAAAAATGAAACTGTTGTAATATGTTTTCCATTTGATTTCTCGCCATTCAATCTCAATATAATTGAATCTATAGAATGTTGATTCGAAATTTGTTCCACTGTAAAAGGACATAGCTATTAGATCTTTAACAAGGTACAGCTTTATATCCAGCTATGTTATAAATCTGAACAAGATTTTGATTAAACCATGTTTCTTGAACTGCTATAACAGCAGGCAAATGTGAAGTTTTATAAGTTAATGTTTTAAATTGGTTAAATTAAATATTGAAGAAGTGCTCCTAATATTTACAGAAAAAATTTTCAATTATTCGATTTCAAAGATTTAAATGACTCTTAAATGCTTCAAAAGATTGAAAATATTGGTTCATAAAAGTAAAAATGTAAAAAAGACTCTATATCTACTCAAAATAATATATATATATTTCATTTGGGTGATATATAATTATCAGAATCATTACCAACATCCTGCACTCGCTGCGATGGACTATTTTTCGGTTTATGAGTAGTTGCTTCAGATAACAATGCGTCTACTTCCTCAGCCCGTCTGATTATTTTCGGCTTCGACAATTCACTTCTTTTGATATAAATTGAACCATTTTCTGTATAAACTGACCTATAGTCGACGGTTTTAAACCACTTCGCATCGTTCCATAAACTCATTGTTTCTCTGCTCAAGTAGTCTTATACCTTTTTGGTTTCATCGTTTTCCCTCAATTTTGGTTTAATAGACATCGCTTGGTCTTTAGATTTTTTCGAATTGCATTTATTTTACATGCATACTAATTACAAATTAGGTGATTTCAACTTGGACAATATGGCATCAAATGCGCATCACTTTCCTGCAATTATTGCATTAGAATCTTATCAGTTTTTTGATAATTCAGCAAGTACTGATACTTTTAATTTTAAGTTTAAATGTTGTAATTTTGAGGCGTTAGACTCTTTATTTTCAGGTGTTGATTGTGTAGACATTTTTTCGGATAAAACTGCTTCTGATTGTTATAATTACTTCTTGAATGCGGTTTTGGAATTTTGTAGAAATTCATACCGTTGAAGAGCCCAAGACCTAACAAGCTTCCGTAGTAAAAAACATAAAAATCTACGCTACAAATTTCATAATAAGTTTACTGAATCTGGAAATGTGGAGAGTCAATAAAAATTTGTATGATATAATAATATATTATATACATTATATATATACTATATATGTATTATATACATTATAACACGATATATAATATTATAATTTTTATATAGAAATTATTATATATATAGAGAATTTAATTTCCTAAACAAATTTTTATATAACCAATTTATAAAAAAAAAACAGAATGAAATTAAAAATAACCCTAAGTCGTTCTGGCATTTTGTTAATTCGAAAAGGAGTGATTCAGAAATTCCTTCAAACATGTTATTTGGTGATGTTGTATCAAGGTCATGCAGTGATTCTGTTAACTTGTTTGCTAATTTTTTTTAATCAAATTTTGCACTTTCATCGGCCCATACAGCAAAATACTCAAATTTGTCAAATTTGTTTGACATGCTGGACATCGGTGTCCTAGAACTCACTGAGGATGAGGTGTACGACGGAATCATGCATTTAAAAACCAGATATAAAACGGGTACTGACGGGATTTGTGTTCATCTACTAAAGAAATGTGCCTCGTCACTAACTTTTGCTCTTAAATATGCTTTTAATTCTTCATTAAAGAAAGGCATTTTTATTGATAGATCGAAGTCGGCGTCCACAGTACCAATTTTAAAGATATTGCTAACAAAATACAAACGATGTTCAAATAACGTCATTCACTTTTGAAAATTAATTGATTTTTAAATAAACTAATGATTTTTTATGTAAAAAAAAAACGAATAAAAACATTTGTTTGTATCTCGAAAACCTGATGTGAAAGAGAAAAACCATTTACAGATTCGAATTCAGCCCACCAAATTATCCTAGGAAAGATATTTGGTTGGCCAAGTCCAAAACCTTGTTGCCTATTGTAACAGTTTCATCACACAGCACAAATCAATCCGCTTTAATAGTTACTTAAGGTTTATGATGTATATTTATGCTCTGTGACTTGCATTGCAAACTGGGTAGTATCTAGTCCATATATGTACTCATATATGTATAACTGATGCCGAAATCTACACCTATATTACATATTATGCTACACAGTATCCCAAGTGCATATCTATATATATATCTGCCATGGAAATTGGTTTCCGCAAAAGAGCAAAGCGACTCTCCATTGTAAATTTATTCTAAACCATTGTACACTCCGTAGCGAAACCTGGGAAATTCTATATACAAATTTAATGTTTGCTACCGCTTCCATCAGCAGAGTATGTAAATTACTCGCTTGAACGTTTAAGGTTTTATTTGAATGAAGCTTCTTGTCAATAAACTTTGTTAATGTAATATTCTTATATACTCTGCTTGCTGCATAAACCCAGCCTAGCTACGTGTTTGTCAAAATTTATCCAAACACGTATACAAATTAAGATTACTGAGTAAGAGGGAAAGAATATATGTACGAGTGTTTGCCGCAATACAACAATTTTTTGTTAACAGAGTTGCGAATTGGAATTATGTTTATATACACATGTTTTATTTTTTACTGATGCAGGATGTGACTTCCGGTTACGTAAAATATCCTTGATACTCCCAGAGTACGCTGTCCGTGCTATCATTTTCTCGATGGAGATGTTGATTAAATTCCAGACATTAAATTTAATGTTATCAATAAATTAACATTCGGAATGTTACAAATAGAAATCTAAGAGATTCCAAAAATAAATCCTCTTAGTAAATGTTGAGTTTACCGGACAAATCAAATCAGCAAATTAGAGGCAAAAATATTTTTGCTTTGAACTTTGATATTTGGAATAACAGGCAATTAAAAACAATAATCTTGAAATAATCAACCGCCTGTTCTGTTCCAGCGTCAATAATTGTTAATAATATAACATCTTTCCACGTGAAGGAATCAAATTCATTTTTATGAGCCGTATTAAGCCTGCACATTGCAGATTAGGGGAAAATTGAGTTTTGGAATGAAGCAAACGGATGTCCACAAGTCGATTTTGCGCTTTGAACACAAACGCCCCCTCCAGCGTCAATAATTGTTAACAACATAACTTCTTTCCACGTGAAGGAATAAAATAAATTCTTATGAGCGATATTAAGCCTGCACGTTTGACGGTGGGGGAAGAATTCAGTTTTTGAATGAACTAATCGAAAGTCCACAAGTCGATTTTGCGCTTTAAGCACAAATTGCTATTATTTTAGTGTTGTGTGTTAAAAGTAAATAGTAACTGCTTGAATACATTTTTAGAACTCCAAATCCAGTATTTAAAATGCAAAACAGTGTAATAACATTGTAGAAATCTTTCAACTTCAAACAGTGACTTGAAGCATGGAATGTACTTAACACTCTTGACCACAACGAAACTTGCAAAGTATTGAAAGAAATTTGTATATTTGGGAAAGTGCCATAGGCAAACACGGCAATGGAAGAAGGATAGAACGATGCTATTAACAAATGTTTCTTTTTACTTTTGACTTTTTGCAGCGGGGAGTTTTTCTTCGTAATTATTCCCTATTTCCTCTTCGTAATCATTTGGTTTTTCGAATTTTATTAACCGGTTATCCGGTTTTATCATTAAATTAATAATTATTTTATTTAAATTTTGCTATCTTAGCTGACAAACTACAATACGTAAAATATCTGAAAGTATTCTTAAAAGTAGTGACTGACCGTGGCGCAATTATTAGTACACCCGACTATCGTTTACATGATTCTAGGTTCAATCCCCCATGTAGCACCTATCATTAGGGGCGGTCACCTTGATATGTCTGACGAACACTTCGAGTAGTTGAGTAGTCAATAAATTTGGTAAATCCTATAGGTCCCCTAGAGTGAGTCCAAATATAGAATGTGCGTAAGCTCACTGAATATGACGAGCTCTCCCATATCTCATTCATGGGAATTCGTTCTTTTTATTTCATCATGGTTGGGTTTACATGAGAAAAACTTAAAAAAATATTGAATTTTGTGGTCGAAATTTGCTTATGCCCAAGTTATTACAAATAACCTTAATTGGACATAGCATTTGTGAAAAATTATGCAAAAATCATTAATTATTATTATTAAAGATTTAATGACATTTTAACTGTACGTTTGGAAGGGAAGATGTTCTTTCTTTAACAGTCGAAAATTCAATACACGAGAGCGGTCCTAAAACTAGACGAACTAACAAAGAAGACACAAAAGAATTGGGAAAAATTGTCTTTATTTTTCAACATAACCTTTTTTATGCCGACATCGACGTGGTCAAACGCATTAATATACAGCGATTGCGTTGGCTGGGTCATGTTGTGCGGATGGACCCAAATGCTTCGGCACGGAAAGTTTTCGACAACGAACTCGATGGACGGCGCAGGAGAGGGCGGCCAAAACTCCGTTGGAAGGACTAGGTTTTTGAAATATTATCGAAGCTTGGTGTGACGAATTGGAGGAGAAGCGCAGAAGATCGAAGCGCCTGGAATTATTTTCTACGGGCGGCGTATAATAGATAATGCTATCTATTTCAGTCGCCACATAAGAAGAACTTTCTTTTTGCCCGATACACTTTTTCAGACATTCAATAGTTTCTAGACTCTGTTTATAGTAAGAACTGTCAAATCTGTTACCACCAAGCCAGTTTTTCAAGTTTGGAAACAGAAAATAATCCGAGGAGCGAAAAGGTGCGTAATGAAGCAATTAGAACTTTAATTCATTAATTTTGGCCATCGCAATAGTGGATGTGTGAACTGAAGCATTGTCTTAATGAAACAACACTTTCTTTTTCGCTTTCAATACTAATGCGTCCTTATCCCACAGTTTCATCACCTAAACGCTGCAATAAATTATCATAATATTCGCCGTTGATGGGTTTTCCTTTCTAAAGATAATCAATAAAAATAATCCCATGCGCATTCTACATTGAACACGATTCTCCCACTTCAGTTCACTACTGGAACTGCTCCTTTGTCTCAGGTGTGAAGTGGTTGACCCATGTCTCATCCATGAATCTAATTCTACTTACCATAATTTTTCGCACAGCGGCGAAATTAGAAAGTCCGAATCCCTTTTTGGGGGTTGAGCTATACGAGTGTAAGCAAAATTTTCCAAATATTGTCTGCTTTTCCAGAGACGTTATGATGTTTAACTTTCGCTATGCCTATTTAAATACATTTTTCGATCGTCTTAAACTCGTCGGAGTCTTGACTGCACATTGTTTTTGTTTGCAGTCTATTCGTGTATTAGCAATTAGGATGCCCCGCAGGTTGAGGTATCCTTTCTTTTTATTACCATAGGATAATCAATCTGCTTCCTCGTATTCCGATCAGGGCTGACTTATAGATGATGCCAGTAGTTTGGAAAAAAAACATTTTGTGAAAAGTGGCAACTATATAAAACATATTCTACATTTCACGGCGCCACGTTGTTTAGTATTTTTATTTGAGCCATCAAAATATCAATATTAAAGTCCAGCTAGATTCTCCTCTGGGAGAGTCTGCTCCATCGTTTACGACTGTAACATATTGGGCAGAAAGAGTTCAAATGAGACCATACGAGCTGCCGAGACTAGCATCGTAGTGGTCCTCCTCCGTTTACGACTGTAGAATATTGGATAGCAGAGTTTAAACGAGGCCATACAAGCTGCCAAGACGAACATCGTAGTGGTCGACCAATTCAGGTGTACACGCTAGACACGGTTAAGAAAATTCACAAAATGGTATAGATGATCGTCAGATGATGGTGAGTGAGCTGACTGAAATGATAGGCATTTCAAAAAGTGATATACATCGTTTATTGCCCGAAGATTTGAAGATGAGAAAGCTGTGCGCTAAGTGGGTGCCGCGCTAGTTTTCAATAGAGCAAAAACGGCTTCGTGAAGCTGTTTCAGTAGGGTGTTTGGCGATGTTTCACTGCAATAAAGCTGAATTTTTGCATCGACTTATAACCATGGATGAGACATGGGTCCATCACTTTACACCTGAGACAAATTAACAGTCAAAGCAATGGACTGGAATGGGAAAATCGTGTCCAAAGAAGGCGAAGACGGTTCCAACTGCAGGCAAGTTCGTGACGTCTGTTTCTTGGGATACGCATGCAATTATTTTTATATATTGTCTTCAGAAAGGAAAAAACCATCAACGGCGAATATTATGCTAATTTGCTGCATCGTTTAGGTGATGAAATTATAAGAAAAAGGTCGCATTTTGCGGAAAAGAAAGTGTTATTTCATCAAGACAATGCTGCAGTTCACACCTCCACTGTTGTGATGGCCAAATTAATTAATTAAGGTTCGAATTGCCCCGTCACGCACCTTATTCGCCAGATTTAGCTCCCTCGGACTATTTTCTATTTTCAAACTTAAAACAATTGCACGGTGCTAAACGATTTGCCAACATTGAAGAGGTGTAGTTTGCGGCTGATGGTCATTTTAAAGAGTTTGACAGCTCTTACTATAAACAGGGCATAGAAGCTATTAAATATCGCTGGAAAAAGCATATCGACCTAAAATGGGATTATGTTGAAAAAGAAATAACGTTTTTCCCAAGTTTGTTGTGTCTTCTTCGTTAAGTAGGCTATCTATCGACCTTGAATCTGAGGTCAGCAAAAGGCATAATGTCAACCAGAAAATTGGAAGAGCTGTATCGTTTACGAACAGACGTTGCTGCTCACCAAGCAAGTTATTTAAAGGGAAAGGCTCTTATCTGGGCAAACAAAAATCCACTTGTACCAGGCAGTAACTCTGCGTGTGTTGCTGCAAAATCCAGGATAACGACGCTAGCGGAGCAATCAGTTCTGGAGGTCTACGAGAGAAGAATACTCAAGATCGTGCACAGAAATACTTGGCACCGTGTCTATCACGAGGAGTACACGGACAACAGAGATAGAGTTAATGTGTTAATACACTAATGAATGACACAAAACTTCTCGGGGAGTGACACTGTAAAAACTATTTTTTGGACTTTGTTAAAATATGTGATGATGAATAGAAGGAGGAGCCTTGAAGTTCAAACTATTGGAAACTCTTTTTCTGTATGAGAATTTTCGACATAATTTAGCCACGGACCAAGCAAATAAATGGATTTCTTTGATAATTTTTAGATGTTTAACATTCTATATCGCGTTTGAGTTACACTTAACTACATTAATAATGGTTCTGAAATATCCCATCTCTGTTCAATACTCTCTAATGCTTTTCTCAATATGTATCTACAAATATTTTACAATTTACTTCACACTGTGTACCATAAATAACTCTGTCGCATACCATCTTCCTCAATGTGTCCTCCATTAGCAGTTTTCAGTATGATAATTATCTTAATTGGTAAAGCGTATGTCGCCGATTAAAGGGAGTCCTTTGGCAAGCAGCATGTCAATCTAAATATCCACTTCTAATAAGAGTACTAGTAAATGTCATTTATCACGATAATTTACGTTGGCGAATAATTATTAATGCGAACTATCATACGCATCGCATGACAATCGACAACTATTTACGATTATGAATCATTAATTGCCTAGCAAACATCAATTATCAGATGACAATTTGTGTCATAGGATATTAGTCAGTCAAGCGGATGCAATTTAAATACGTTAGGGTGACATGACAGTGTATTAAAAATAAGATTTAGTTTCAGACCATATGAAAATCTAAAAATACGCAATTAAAACGACTTTGTGATAATAAATATAAATCGACAATCAGACAACACTATTCCATCCAGTATAATATTAATAATAGAACAAGGTTTTGAACTAGAGCAACCAAATATCTTTCCTAGGGTAATTTTGTGGGCTAAATTCCAATCTGTAGTTGGTTTTTCTCTATCACGTCAGGTTTTCGAGATACAAAATAAAAACATTTTTATACGTTTTTTACATAAAAAATCATTAGTTTATTTAAAAATCAATGCATTTTCAAAAGTGAATGGTGTTATTTGAATATTGTTTGTATTTTGTTGGTTCGGTTTCACGTATTAAAGTCCAGCAATAGTCTCCCAGCATGATTTTGACCCAAAATCCTTGATAACTTATTTCCATTTTCATTAACACTTGGTGAGCACTCTCCCCTTGTTCGCTCACCGCACCTGTGTTTTGAGCAAAAAAATCTAAATGCGAATGAAGAAAATGCACTTTGAGTGGCATTCGCGCACCGAATTCATGATAATTTTTCAATAATTTAGCAACAATTTGTCTGAAGTTTTCGCACTTATTGTTTCCGAGAAAACTGTTCACGATGCTCTTAAAAAATTTTCAGGCTGCATATTCTTTCTCCAAAAAACATTGTGAAAAATTCTCATCATTCAATAGCTTCTTGATCTGTGGGCCAACGAATATATCTTCTTTGATTTTAGTATATGAAATTTTTGGAAAAACCGCTAACAAATATTTAAATGCTGCACCATTTTTGTCCATAGCCTTGAAAAAGCTCTTAAAAAGGCCCAATTTTATTTGCAGCGGCGGAAAAAGAACATCATTTGGATCAATTAATGGTTGATTTGTAATGCTTTGTTTTCCTGGTGAATACTCAGTTCACTCTGTCCACTCTATTCTGTCGTAGTGATGACATGTAACGCGACTATCCCATAGACAAATGAAACAACAATATTTTGTAAAACCTCCTTGCATACCAGTCAACAAACCAATGACCTGAAACAGATTAATTTTTAGTTATTTACGATGGTCTATACTAATATATAGAAAAAAATTTAAATCGCACATCTTAAGGTCACCACAGATCTTCCATTTATTATCGTTGTATTTGAGTAATGTCAAAATTTTAATCATTGATTCGTAATTTTCTTTTGTATTAACGGCATGAGCAGTTGGTATGGATAGTTTTTCATTCCCATTATGCAAAAGAAGAGCCTTTAAACTGTACTTATTACATTATTTTATATATAATAATCTTCCTTCAGTTTTGTCATATGGCTGCTTTATTTTTTGAAATAAACCATCAACATCAGTGCAGTATAGAATAGAGTGTTTGCTTTTCAAAATATGAAGCCAATTCCAAGTTTCTATCTCTATAGATTATTACTTTTGCCCCAACTGCCAGATGTTTCCACGGCTGAATGCGTGAAGATAGTAATTCTGTGTCTTGCTTCGTTAAATGTAAATCTCTAAATTAGATCATTCAGCTCAGCTTAAGTCACTAAATGGCATTCATCATCAGCCTGATACAAACTACCACTGGTGGTGAAAGATGTTTCGGACTCACTGCACGTAGTACTGGGAATGACTGGTAATGGAATATTTTGTGGACGTTGAACTGGTTTGGAAACCGATGGGACATTCGCGTAAGTAATATTTTTTTTTTTCTTTGATGTTTCAACTTATTTTTAATAGAAATAATAATCGGTTTGGTGGTTGGTTACTTGACTCTCTGCAAAGCACTGGAGTTGAAAAATCGAAATAGCTCTTTTTGCCATTTGACCACTTGTATAAAACAGTTTTGCAACTATTGCAATATATTGTCGGTGTCCACGGTTTGTTAAAGTTTCTGACAGCAAACCCAAAATAATGTAGATGTGCATATTTTAATGATTCTGATATTGATAGCATATCCTTTATTTCCTACCAAATATTCACCACACAAAAATAGCTTGAATCAGTAAAACACGGTCTCTCTGACATGCTTAAATGCTACTATTATGAAGATTTAGAATGAATGTGTGCTTCTGTCAAATTAATAATTGTCAAATTGTAATGTCAGTATTGACTGTTTTACTGTATTGCCAGCATGATATAAAAATTGAACAAGATTCGAATTCAGCGCACCCAGATAAGTTAAAAAACATGCTTCATTTCATGTTTCCAATTTCTTTTCTAAATTTGTAAACCAGTGTAATTATTCTATGCTACGGCTGCAAATATAAACGAAAGGGTGAACAGATTTGTTTTGAAAAAGTGTACCCTCTTACCTTGTGACTGAATATTTTTAAACACTTTTACCGAACAAATCAAAGTCAGCCCTTCTGTTCTCCTACATACAAATTGATATGGTTTTCATTGTTTGAAATCCATTATAAATATCAATCACACTAATATACATTAAATGTTAACGTCTGAATTTAACTTTTGGTTCTGTTGGGTTGTTGACATCATTCTTGTATTGTGCACTGATAGCGTAAATCTTATTGTCATTATTTTGACAATACTGCTGACTACTGATGTCGTTGTCGTCATCATTGTAAATGTCATTAACACTCATCAAACTTAAACAAACTTAAAACAATGGCTTCAGATGTGGAGTCATTAAAGTGCCTTCAATGCCGTTTCCATTTCACTGTTATTTGCTATGCTACTCTTCAGGACTTTGGGGCAGATGAGGTCAATTCTAAGAATTGTGAACGAAAACTAATTTGTTCCTTGTTTAAAAATTATGTATGTGAAGCCACAAATAATATGAAATATATAGGCCGCAAAATATAAACTACATAAATAACTAGCGGACATGTTTTTTTATTTGATTCTTATATTATTACCATTTGCGGAAGTTCTATGTGGTGACCTACTTCTAAAAATATTGGTAAAAAAGCTGTCCTCCTTAGTGTAATTAAATTGAAATTTAAAATTTTTCTTGTAGAAATTCAAAGACTTTATGGAATCGCCATGTTGACGATTACACGGATAAAATGACAAAAACACAGAGCGATTCACAAGACGCCTGGGCTTTTCTTTTATCAAACTACGAAAAATTCAGATCTAGATAATAGATGGAGATATGTCTGTAGTACAAATGTGCCGGTTTTACATGAGTCTCGCTGGGAAAGCCTTACCCATGGTGTGCCATCACACAGGTGCTGTTTTCCATCATTTTTTTCTTGGTTATATGTTCTTTCTTTCTTCTAGTGACAGCATGCGCCCGTTTGGGGTACTCAAACTAATCCCGAAGGATTAGCCAAACTACCAGAGGTTGGAAGTAGGTCCCTTGGAAAAGTTTCCTCAGGTCCCACTCCCTCACTCGGCCAAAGTACCTTTGTAGTCACTTGGTATGAAGTGAGCTACCTCCCGGGTAGGAGTTGAGGTATCTAGGAAGACCTCGGATAGACATGAACAGTGTTTTCTAAGCTAATGCCTTCCTTCACCAACACAACCTAAAGCAACGCAAAATCACTGAAAACACTTGTTCGGGCAACCACAGCCAGCACGATGCTCCCACTAGGGGTCCAACACCATTGACCAGGAAGAAACAATGTTCCTTGGGCCCCTGATCACCCGTACTAACAAAAGAGAAGAACCCTCTGGTCTGGGTTTCGCAGACAAGCTACTCCAGTTTTGCTTTATCATACCTCGCATGGAACTGGTAGTCCATAATCTGCGGCATAGATTTTCAATGTCCAAGGAGAGAATATCAACACAGCAAAGCACACCATGCTCCAATCATAGTTCATTAACCAGATCTCTCTGGTCATACAACTATATTAACGAATAAGATAAATCTTCTGATACCTCCCGACGGCTTCTCTATATCCGCACCTGTTGCCAGGATGTGTCTTGTTTAGCTATGACTCTCCCCTTTACTTGGTTTTCGAAAAACGAGTTCCAAGATCAGTTTGATGTCATATTATAGGTGAATACCAAGACATAATCCACCTGTTCCTAGGGCGCCTGGCACAAGGCCACACTACTTTGTTTTTGTACGCAAGCATCATACCCTTTGCCTGTTTAATTACAGGATCGTTTTAGGGGTAAGTGGTACAAAGCATCCTAGGAAACACCCGCCTACCCATATGTCTGTAGTACAGTGGGCGTGTGCGTAACACGCGCAGTTATCTTAGATTCCGATAACCATGTACGAAAAAGTCACGTAAACAAAAATCCAATCCAAGCCAGTTATCAAATTGTGTCTAAGCAATTTTCAATGAAATATAGAGAAAAATTTTGCCGTCTTAGCGACAGGCAGAATTTTTATAATCTCTTTAAAAGGGCTTTTTTTAAGAATCAATTTCAATTGAATATATTCTTGTTGAACATAGATGTTATTTTTAATTAATTTTGGGAGATATAGCAATTATAGTTTTTAAAATGACATCAATAGTTTGTTCGAGATATTCACGTCTTATTCAGGCCTGAATGAATTTTCAAAATCTTAATCTGAAACTATAGATGTTTAGAATAAAGCTGCGGAATGCTCCGTATGTTGATATGCTTTTTTATATAACTTTTTACAATTACAACTTTTTTAAACAAAATGTACAATTCAACAAGTATTCCATGATATACATTCATATTATGCAAATTACATTCAACATAGTGATGTATGCATACCTCCTTGATTCTATTTTATATTTCAATAAAAACAATTATAATCTATATAAAGTTGTAATTTGTCGTTCATAATATTCACATTTGGCGATGCATTTATATAAACTTTTTCAAAAGCAGAAAAAATTCAATTTAAATACAATTTTATTCATTACATATTCATTCATATCGTTATATAACTTTTTACAATTACTACTTTTTTAAACAAAATGTACAACCCAATAAGGATACACATTGCACGATATACATTCATATTAAGCACATTACATCCAACAACTTTGTTGGAATTAATTTCCGCCCAGACATTTTGAGTTATTTCTATCACTATCCTCAGGCAAGAAGACCAACTAACTTATTTAAACCGGTAACTGATTATCCAGTTTAGCTCACTGATAAAGAGTTGCAGTGCAGTCTTTAGTTCTTATCTCAAAATAAGTAGTTAAATTTTTTATTTTTTCAAAACAATAATAGGCAATCTCAAAGTTGTATTTGATGTAAGCTTTGTGTGAAATCAATGTCGACGAGTAATCAGAACAATGTGCGTTGTTTACGAAACTCAACTCTCCAAAATGGAATGGATCTTTGCCGTAAGTACCACATCGAGTTTGCTCCTCCCTGTCATTATATAGGTGAGATTTTGACCAAGCCTGCTCTTATTATCTTCTTTACTGGTCATTACCCAGCATGACCTCTATGTTGGTGGGTTTAAAGAAATGAGGATCCGGCTCGAAGGGTCGTGTATAATTCCGTTTCGAACTGTTATATATGTATATGATAATGGACTGCATTTGCTCAAAGTTTGCGGAATTACAATGGAACGCTCATAAACCAAAAATAAAAGACAAATATTATATTGTAATGATAACATTTGTAATCATATTTGTAATTTTATTTCAGTTAAAGAGTTCTTACTCGTTCAAAGGTTGTTCAAAAAAGAGGTAGAAACTTGAGAAGTGTTGTAGAAAGTAAGTTAGCAGTTTTGTTATTCAGCATGACAGTAATTGGAACATTGGAAACTCTTTATGTAGTCAGATAAAAGCTTCATTTTGTCGCAAGAATATACATAAATGGTTTCCATCTAATCGAGAATTTATAAAAATGGGAGATTTATTTCTTCTAGTTCTATAAATATTTTATTTTCAAATTCATAATTCATTGTAATTGAACACAGTTCAACAACATGGTTTCCCAACAATGCACATCAGGATTATATCGAAAAAAGTTTCAAAAATCTGCATTTTTTTTTTGTGGTTGAATCGATTTGAAAGAAAATCAGCAGAAAAATGATTGAAGAGCAGTAAAGTTTAATTTCTGAGTGTGATTATTTACATTTTATTACAAACTGTAGTAAAATTTGGCTGCTTCTGATATGCTAATAAAAGATGTCCCAACAAGGACGCAAGATTTAAATTTTAAACAAAACACAGATATTAAAAAAAAAAATCCTGAAACTTTATTATATCGTAAAGTAGACAGAATGAGGTTATGTATGGAACAACACATCGGGCAGATGGCCGCCGTGGCTTTGCTGGCACATACGCGATTTTTTAATGAAATTTTCAATGACCGTTTTGCATAAATGCTGCGGTATTTCATTAATGCAGCGTCCAATTTCCTCTTTTAAGACTTGAGTCGTCGTCGGCTTATTTGCGTAATCCATCGACTTCAAAAAACTCCAAACAAAAAAGTCTAATGGTGTTAAATCGCACCATCTAGGCGGCCAATTCTGGTCTCCAAAACGCGAAATAACACAACCGGGAAATGACTGATGCATCAGTTGAATTCTTTCTCTGGCTGTATGACATGTGGCACCTTGTTGAAACCACATGCCCTCCACATTCATTTCTTCAATTCCAAGCACGAAAAAACTGGTTATCATTTCATTGACTGTTTGCGCTTGACATGAACAGCCAAAATCCACACCACACAGTGACACGTTGAGGATGCATTTGCTTCTCGTGAATCAGTCGAGGATTTTCCTCACCCCAAATGCAACAATTCTGCCTCGTCACTGAAGATGATTTTATCGACAAAATCAACAATTTCATGTTGTCTCTCCAACACCCAGTTCCTGAGTCAATTGGACTTTGTATGCATGAAGATGCAAATCTTTCGTCAAAATTCGCTGCATAGTGGATTTGGAGACACCAATTTGCTGAGCTCGGTGTCGAATTGAGGTGAATGGAGTTTGAGCGACATCATCACGTACAGCTGCGACATTTTCGATCGACCTGGTCGAAGGTGCGTTGTTGTTTTTACATCACTAACAGACCCAGTTTTGGCAAATTTGTCCATTAATCTCTTTACAGTTGATTCTTTTGGAGCATTTATGAGCCCCATTATGATCGCAATTTGCGAACTGTAGCAGCAAAACTTTCACCATTTTGGTAAAACAATTTCACAATGAGAATGCGTTGTTCATTCGTGTAGCGCTCCATTTTTACTAACCTTTTACCTTCAAATGTCAAACAATGACACTTCGAATGGCGCCAAACTTAAATCTTGCGTTCTTGTTGGGACACCCGATATTAAGCCAAATTTGTATTTGTTACCTGATTAGAATGCTCTGCAGCAAAATACTTAGTGTTTAGAATAATAAATAAAACAACAATGTTCGTCAATAATTCCGGAATGGCAGAAATCTAAAATGTAAATTTTCCAAAAAAAAAAAAACTGTAGGGTGTTTTCCCCTTGACAAAAAATAATCGTATATAAGTAAATCATAATTGTTCGTTTATATGCGCCGACCATTTCCACATTTAAAACATTTCAGTAATATGCACCGAAACATAGTTAAATCCAGATCAATCCATATTTACGGGCTGAATGCATGCTAAATAAATTATATAAACTCTATCAATAAAACTGGTAATGGTAAGTTTTTTTTTTTCTTACAAATGATTTTAAAGTATTTGTTCTGATGACTTCTATTGTTTAACAAATAAAAATATAGTTTTAAACTCACAAATATGTTTTACTCAAATTTCAAGTTATCAAAGACGGTAAGAAATTATTATCTCTAAATTAACTTTGCAAGAAATTTATATGTAAATATATATAAAGAGATGTGTGTATACCACTGTTTCAGGTGAATTCACTTTCATCGATGGCTGATGACCTGGTCCTTGCTTCCATTTTATACGCCCATACAAACAATTATAGTCTATATTAAGTCATAATTTTTTGCTCACAACATTCATTTTTTTCCTTTTTTAAACATTTCCTTGACATATACATATATGGCAATGCATTTACATAAGCTTTTACAAAAGCAGAAAAAACGCAATTTAAATACAATTTTATTCATTACAGCTTAGACTACTGCAGCGAAAATTACCTTACACATCGTTCTAATTTCTTTCCTTTCCTTTAATTCATACAAATTTATTGGTTTTGTTTTGTAAGCTTTCTAAAGGCAAACCAATTTTTTACATAGTTGTAACAACTTCTGAGAGCCTGGTATTCAGAAACTAGAAAGAAATATTAGTGGAATTGCCTCCTTTCGCACTCTGACTTTTTATAGTAGATGGACCCTGCTAAATGTTTTGTTAGCGTTGTATTTGCAAATTTTAAATTAAAAAAAATTAGTCTTTCAAATAGCAGCGGCAATATTTGAAAGCTTTGTAATTAAAATTCAGAAAAAGTTATTTGTATAACTGTTACCGCCTTTCAAAATCCAGCTTCAGATAGATCTTTTTCAATGTTTTGTTTGGAAATTTTTTATTGAAAAAGCCAACAAACTTCTGGGAGCATGTTATCCAACACTCAGAAAAATGTTATTTGTAGAGTTCTTCCCTACCACAGTTTGGTTTTAGGAAGGTCTTTAAAGGTTTTATTAACGCTGCAATTGGAAATTTTCTTTTAAAAAATTTTTTTTTGAATTGTTGGGAACCTGGTATCTTAAGTTCATAACAAAAAGTTATTTATAAAGTTTTTTACCCTTCGCATTTAGATAGATTATTTAACGTTTTCCGTTTTCAAACGCAAGCAAGCTTTTGACTAAAGAAGCTAACAAAATGTTTAACTACCGATGTTAATTTTTGGGCGCCTGGTATCCGCAATCCTGAAAAAATATTTGTGCGGTTGTCGTCTTCCACAATTTGGCTTCGGATAGAAAAGTTTTTTAATGCTTTTAGTTTAAGAAAAACAGAAAATCGTTGAATAGCTGCGAGTATTTCTGGGCGCCTGGTATTTAAAATTAAGAAAAGTGATTTGGAGAAATTTTGCAATTGGGCTTCAAATAGACATTTTTTAATGTTTCGATCATGTTTGCTTCAATTCTAAAAGTAGGCAAAGTTTTTAACTAACTGTGATAATTTCTGGGCGCCTGGTATTTAAAATTCAGAAAAGTTATTTGGAAAAATTATATCTTTTGCAGTTTGGCTTCAGAATAGATCTTTTTCAATGTTTCGTTTATGTTTGCTTCAATTCTAAAAGCAAGCAAATATTTAAACCAGCTGTGATAATTTCTGGGCGCCTGGTATATAATTTATGAAAAACTTATTTGTGCAGTCGTCGCATTTCACAATTTGACTTCATATAGAAGACCGTTTTTAGCGTTTTGTTAGCGCTGCATTGGGAAATTTTATATTTAAAAAAAACTGAAATTTTTGAATAGCTGTGATAATTTCTGGGCGCCTGGTATTTAAAATTGAGAAAAGTTATTTGGAAAAATTGTATCTTTTGCAGTTTGGCTTCAGAATAGATCTTTTTCAATGTTTCGTTAATGTTTGCTTCAATTCTAAAAGCAAACTAAGATTTAAACCAGCTGTGATAATTCCTGGGCGCCTGGTATATAATTTCTGAAAAACTTATTTGTGCAGTTGTCGCCTTTCACAATTTGACTTCAGATAGAAGACCTTTTTTAATGTTTTGTTAATGCTGCGTTGAGAAATTTTCAATTTGAAAAAAACTGAAATTTATGAATAGCTGCGATAATTTCTGGGCGCCTGGTATATAATTTATGAAAAACTTATTTGTGCAGTTGTCGCCTTTCACAATTTGACTTCAGATTGAAGACCTTTTTTAACGTTTTGTTAGCGCTGAATTAGGAAATTTTTTTTTTCTGGGCGCCTGGTATTTAAAATTGAGAAAAGTTATTTGGAAAAATTGTATCTTTTGCAGTTTGGCTTCAGAATAGATCTTTTTCAATGTTTCGTTAATGTTTGCTGCAATTCTAAAAGCAAGCAAAGATTTAAACCAGCTGTGATAGTTTCTGGGCGCCTGGTATATAATTTCTGAAAAACTTATTTGTGCAGTTGTCGCCTTTCACAATTTGACTTCAGATAGAAGATCTTTTTTAGCGTTTTGTTAGAGCTGCATTGGGAAATTTTATATTTAAAAAAACTGAAATTTTTGAATATCTGTGATAATTTCTGGGCGCCTGGTATTTAAAATTGAAAAAAGTTATATGGAAAAATTGTATCTTTTGCAGTTTGGCTTCAGAATAGATCTTTTTCAATGTTTCGTTAATGTTTGCCTCAATTCTAAAAGTAGGCAAAGTTTTTAACTAGCTGTGATAATTTCTGGGCGCCTGGTATCTAAATTTTCGAAAAACTTATTTGTGCAGTTGTCGCCTTTCACAATTTGACTTCAGATAGAAGATCTTTTTTAACGTTTTGTTAGCGCTGCATTAGGAAATTTTATATTTAAAAAAATTGAAATTTTTGAATAGCTGTGGTTATTTCTGGGCGCCTGGTATTTAAAATTGAGAAAAGTTATTTGGAAAAATTGTATCTTTTGCAGTTTGGCTTCATATTAGATCTTTTTCGATGTTTCGTTAATGTTTGCTTTAATTCCAAAAGCAAGCAAAGATTTAAACCAGCTGTGATAACTTCAGGGCGCCTGGTATCTAAAATTCCGAAGGTTTATTTGGAGAAATTTGACCTTTTGCAGTTTGGTCAGAATAGATCTTTTTCAATGTTTTGTTAATGTTTCTTTCAATTCTAAAAGCAAGCAAAGATTTAAACCACCTGTGATAATTCTGGGCGCCTGGTATATAATTTCTGAAAAACTTATTTGTGCAGTCGTGGCCTTTCACAATTTGACTTCAGATATAAGACCTTTTTTAGCGTTTTGTTAGCGCTGCATTGGGAAATTTTATATTTAAAAAAAAACTGAAATTTTTGAATAGCTGTGATAATTTCTGGGCGCCTGGTATT
>JAHXMU010000566.1:0-14528 GCA_019455685.1 Philornis downsi
AACGGGACGAGCAACAATTACGATATTTCGGCTACACTGAGAACAATTTAATGGCAATTCATTTGGTAATCATTTCTTTATTTATTGATTCAGTCAGTCAACTGATACTAGGTTTTCAAGCTATTATATAAAAATTAATTAAAAATGTTCAGTTTAAGTGACATTCAATTCAAAAAATCGCGTAACGTTTCTTCCACGGTCGTCTTTGAAGAAAAATGGACCGATGATGCCACCAGCCCATAAACCACATCAGACTGTCGTTTTTTCGGGATGCATCGGTAATTCATGTATGGCAAGTGGCTGTTCATCACTTCAGATGTCACTTCAGATGAACGTATCCGTTCAGCAAGAAATGAGCCTCATCGCTGAACACAATTTTTCGATAAAACAGCGGATTTTCACTGAGCTTTTGTAAGGCCCATTCACCAAAAATTAGACGTTGTGGTAGGCCATTCGGCTTCAATTCTTGCGTGAGTTGAATTTTATGGGCTTTCAAACCTAAATCGACGTATAAAATTTTCCTTGTAATTGAGTAACACATCGCTGAGAACGGCAACGAATTGACATTTCACGATCGTCATTAACACTGGCTCCTACGGCTGCAATATTTTCTTCGGTACCCACTCTACGCATGCGAATCGATGGTTTTATATCCAACAAAGTAAATTTGGTGCGAGATTTGGAGATAACAGCACGAATTGTTGATTCAGCAGATCGATTATGACGACCATAAAATGGTCGTATCAAACGATGCACATTTGTCAACGATTTGCAATCGTTGCTCGTTTTTTAGTCTTTCCATGATGAAACGGCAGTGTATACTGTACACATTTCCCTTTGACAGATGACGTTTGGACGCTATAACCAACCAGTGCTGCCAACCTGAAAATCTTAAATTTTAAAAAATCACCCTATATTATAAACACAAATTATGAAAAGAGTTCACAATTGTTTTCGTTTAAAATTATTTTCTTTTTGTAACAGATTTTCTAAATGAGAATACAAGAATAGAGAAAAGCTATTAAAAAGTTTTAAACATTTCATAATTGATTCAAAAAACCGGATTTTAGACAACAAATAACGATACACTGTGGTCCCAACGACCACACTTTCTATCTAAAAATTTTTGATAGCTTGCATATGCACATATTTTCAGAATATTGGATAAGATTTACTAGAAAATAGTATCAATTGAACTGTGCAAATAATAGTGCATGAAAATTGCTCTTGCTTCAGTAATGCCATTGAAGTTATAAGATTTTTTTTAAATATATTATTTATTACAGTTTAAGAAGATAACTACAATTTTTTTTTAATATTGCCTCATCGCCAGATTGGCTTTATAGAAGCTAATAGGCAACTAAAACCATTCTATTACATGAGTTCGAAGACAGCAACGCAAGGTAATGGACATGGAATGATCCCACATGAGTAAAAAAATTATTTTAAAAACAGCAAGAATCAATTGCTTTTTTGACCAATTTCATTACGTGAACCAATTTGTGCAAACAGGGTTATTTTCTATCCTTCTGAAAGAATAGAACACTTGAATTGCATCATAACCTCACTTTCTTCAAAATTCTCCTCCGCGCAACGATAGAAAGCTACTACCACCTAGTGGCCAAAATTCTGTAGTTCAAATCTATTCTGTTCGAAATCAAGCTTTCTCTCAGTGTGATTAATCACACGTTAAAGACTTTCGTTTCGGTTATCAACGGCTACAGCAACAGTACCAACAACAACAACAACAACAACAATGCCACTAAAACTTAATCACGCGTTACAATATGAATTCAAACAACAAAAACCATTAGCACCCGCAAAAATTCCCAGCAACAGAGCTCCCCCTTCAGTCAGCCACCCGTAACACTTTGAAGTCAACACTGTTAACAACAACAATAAATAATAACACCTCCCAAAATGGGGGATGAAAACAAACAGCAACCCCACCAAACACGAGCGATTACAAACAAACCAATTATGGAACAAAAAAACGAAGGATGAGAGAGAAATGAGAAAAAAAAACATAAGAAAGTGAGTGAAAATAAACATATTTCAGATGTCTCATCGTGCTGGTTCGTCTATGTTCAGCATCGTTAGCAATCCCAATGAAACGGGGGGTGGTTGATAGCAAATCACGATAAAGATATCCCAAAACAGGAGGAGGAAAATCAAGAGTATCTGCAACGAATGTGTTTTGTAATACGAGTATACATACACACATACGCACACATACATATTCGTACTCCGAAATGTGATTATAATAAAGTCATTTGAGTTATACGAGTTGGTGTTAATAAAACGTGGAGAAACATTTTTTCTATGGATAAGGATGGAGATGAGGATGAACCGATTTGGGAATTGTCTACACTTTAAATGTAAATGGGTAGCAGAGAGGGAGTTGCTTAAGTGTAATAATTGCTGAATTGATGTCAAAATTTATGATGTGTGGGCGAAAAGTGATTTATAAATCTGAAATTCTATTCGATTGTGGAAGTGTTTGTGTCCATTAAATGCTAAATTTGTTTGTTTTGCTCAATGTCAGAGCAATAAATTCCACCAGAGGTATTCGTATTGCTTTTAAACTGTCAACATCTTTCAGCTATTTACTGTCGAATTTTGAGCGGAAATCTTCAAGTGGGTTCTCTTCTTTAGACGTTTAAACCCATCAGAATAATACAAGTATTAATTAAGCAATAAAGGGTGATTTTTTAAATCATAAATTGGTCTTTGCCATTTAATTTTTAAAGATAATTTCATGTAAATGTTGTCCGCGGCTCCGTCTCAAAATGTCCATTCAGAAGGTCCAATTTTTCGTCACTTTTTCGAGCATTTCGGCCTGTATTCCACGAATAACGCGTCTTATGTTATCCTGTAAGGCTTCAATAGTGTTTGGCTTGTCCACATAGACTAACGACTTCACATAACCCCACAAGAAATAATCAAGAGGCGTTAAATCGCAAGATCTTGGGGCCAGCTCACAGGGTCAAATAGAGAGATAAACTGCTCACTAAATTCATCCCTCAACATATCCACTGTTTCACGAGTAGTGTGGCATGTTGCACCGTCCTGATGAAACCACATGTCATCCAAGTTCAACTCAGCCAACTGGGGCAAAAAAAAAATTCCTTGTTGTTGAGTAACACATGCCCAATCGCCAAGAACGGCGACGAATTGACATTTCACGATCGTCATTAACACTGGTCGCTACGGCTGCAATATTTTCTTCGTTACGCACTCTACGCCTGCGAGTCGATGGCTTTATGTCCAACAAAGTGAGTTTGGTGCGAAAATTGGAGATAACAACACGAATTGTTGATTCAGGAGGTCGATAATGACGACCACAAAATGGTCGTATCAAACGATGCACATTTGTCACAGAGCACGAATTTTGATAATAAATTTCAACGATGTGCAATCCCTGCTCGCTTGTTAGTCTTTCCATGATGAAATGGCAGAGTATACTGTACACTTTTCACTTTGACAGATGACATTTGGACGCCATTACCAACCAGTGCTGCCAACCTGAAAAACTTAAATCTTAAAAAATTCTATACTCGATATTAAGTTGGGTTGCTGCGCCGAGAATCATCGTTTAAGTATTGATATTGTCATATCTAATCAACGAATCGACGGGGATTGAACTGGCGATGTTGTGAACGATAGCCGCTTGTGTTAACCATCGTGTCACGGTCGGCCGTATAACATAATATATGTAACCATAGACGTTTTGAAAAATGTATTTCTTAACAAAACCTATATAGGTTCAAAGTAATAAAATTCCAGGAAAATTTTTTCATACGAATCGGCACAATAATCACCACAACTACTGTTACACTAGTTGCTCCTGTTTACCTGAAAACCCTATGATTTTAATTATGGCTTGTCATAGATGGATAGTACTTGCAATTTGACAACCATTCAGTACTATTTACGTACTTCGGTTATGTAATTCTAGAATAAAATTTTCGGATATACTTCTAAAAAATAGTGAGTTTTTTAAATTTATAGGATTTTATGGTGAAAATTAAAGTTTAACTGGTTAATGCAATACTACTCTAAATTTTATCTAAATATCTACATGTACATACCGGATGTCAACATCTGGTTTCTTAAATTAATAACATTATATTGAAAATTCATGCAGCAAAATTTGAGTACTATTAATATCTTTCCAAAGGAAAGAAAAAGAACGAACATATCTCATTACTTCTAATCATTTTTTTTTTCAAAAGTAACGTTATAATTACTACTTTGAATGCGTTATCAGGGTGCAAAATTCATGATTGGTTTTTCTACAATTCTGTGCGTTTCTGACGAATTGTTTCGCGCAAACGGCGCATAACTTCAAGTATTCTTAATAGACCGTACGATCTTGTGGCAAGAATTCATGATGCACCACGCCATTGCAGTCGAAAAAAACAGTGAGCAAAACCTTCAGATTTGACCGAACTTGACGAGCTCAGGCGACAAGGATGAGCATCGTCATTGACATCTTCTTGACCTTCCTCAAACCGGTTATACCACAATTGAACTTGTGCTCTGGTCATCGTAGAACTTACATTCTATTCTTAGACATACTCAACGGGGCCTACAGGTTTAACGACGACACCGAACATCACAGTTCGAGAAACTTTTACGACGGCGGTCCACAAAGTAGCCGACCTGACGTATAGATGTTGCCAATAGTTTGAAAAATATTATTTTGGTAACATTTCGGGCGAAATCTCGGCGATAACTTGACGATTGTTGGTTTTCAAATTCTTCAACGTTTGGGGATTATCTGCGTAAATACGGTTTTTGATGTAGCCCCACAAAAAAGTCCAACGGCGTCAAATCGCATGATCTTGGTGGTCAATTGACGTCGTCAAAACGTGAAATTACGCTTTCTGGAAACTCCTCATGCAATAAAGCCAAAATTGGTCGTGTGGTGGGCTCGTATAACCGTCTTGTTTAAATCACATATCGTCCAGTTCATAATCTTCAATTGCAAAATCGGTTATCATACGGCTATAGAGTATGATAAATAAATTCAGGTTGCCCGTCACACTTTCACTAGCAGAAGCGATATTTTTGGCAGTGCATACATTGCGATGATTCACAGGCCAGAATCACCCAATAATGCACGGAAAGTGTACACACTGGAATCAGTAGTAAGTTTTAAATATTTTTACGCATTCTTCGATCGTCAAAAGAAACATATTCGTAAATGGCAAACCTTTTACTAAATAAATAACACTTCAGAGGATAGGTATTCAACAGCTGACAGCCTTTTCAAACCGGCGACTTTGAAACCACCACACGGATAATCCTGCATTAAAGCAGAAAAGTTGACCAACAAATTTATAAATTTACTTACTGACCTCCATGGCAAACAGTATACCGCAATCTTGTGCAATTCACTAGGAAGCTAAAAAGTTCTAATGACACAGACCACAGACAATAACGGCTAGAAATAACTACAGAAATCGCAGATATTATGACCAGCATCAGCCTTTCATCTTAGAGTGTCTTCGCATTTACCTCCTTTTATCCCTTTCCCCTCTTATCATGCTATTCATTAAAATGCCACATTAAACAATTGGAAACCAATTACGTTTCCCGTTTACTTTGTTCGTTTCGCTTATTCGGAAATGTTTGTTGATTGATTGATTGGAAATTGCTTTTAAAAGCGTTGATGTATACGATTTTTGTAGCTACCAATTAACAAAAGTAAACACAGTTAAACAAAAGATACAAAACAAACTTATCCAAAAACAAAAACTGCGTATAACCTAAGCCGAAAAGGCGGCTTCCTTTATGGTCTTGATCCATCATCAAGCCACAGACACATGAACTGCGTCCGCGTACCTCTCGGACAATTTGTCAGCAGATCTAAAATCAAAAACCATTTAGCGACAAAGTCATAATTACCTTTTCGCCAAGATCCAGCCAATGCCTGTTACAAACGTCAGCGGCAGACAAACTCAGTGGTATGGCCAACTACCGTCAGCGGCGGCCGAAAGAAAAACGAAAACATTTAAATACGAAGTGTAAACAAATTTTGAACAAATCTTTTTCATTTCAATTCATTTTCGAAAATGCTGAACGGACGCTGCCGACCAACTATGTCTGTGTTGGTTACGGATGGCCTCTCGACACTACAGAAGCCGCTTCTGTGTGCATTAAACCGCCCTCGGGACTCACAACTCGACAACCAATCATGCAAATGTTTACCTACCTTATTGACTTTCGCTCATTCACCGATCTTTCATCATCACGTGAAGCGGTGCGATCAAATAGCTAACTGGCGGGGATGAATCGAAGATTCGTTTAAAATTCGTCGAAATATTGGTTAAACATTAAGTTTATCTTAACTAGAAAGAAAATTAAAATTTGTAGGAAAGTTAAAGTATAATACTCGTGTTTGTTAGTCTATTTAGTAGCTTGTGAGAGAAGAACTGCGGCTGATCAAGAGAAATCCTGAAGCTAATTATTTGACAATCCTCAGTTAATAGATGAAATTGAGGCGAAGTAATATGTAGTTTTGAATCGACGCAGAAATGGAGCAGGTGAACAGCCGCAAAGTTGGATTGAAGCACAGTTGGCGCTGTCGATCTGATATATAGATGGTGCCAGTAGTTTAAAAAATTATTTTGGTGAAAAGTGGCCCACTTTTGGTTTCTGGTTTGAAGGCCACACATTGTTTAGAATTTTTATATCAGCCATCAAAAGTAAACGATCTTAGTGAGTTTGTAAACATGAAAAAAATTTATCACCGTTATGTAATTGAACATTTCCATTTGAAAGGTCTTAGACCAACCAATATTAAAGCCGAGCTATATTCTACTCTGGGACAGACTGCTCCTTCGCTTACGTCTGTAAAATATTGGGCAGCAGAGTTTAAACGAGGCCGACATGTTTAAGAAAATCCACAAAATAGTATAGGACGATCGTCGGCTGAATGTGCGTGAGCTGGCTGAAATAGTAGGCATTTTAAAAAGATTTGAAGGTGAGAAAGCTGTGCGCAAGATGTTTGCCGCGCTTGCTTTCAATAGAGAAAAAACAGCGTCGTGAAGATGTTTCAGTAGAGTGTTTTGTGATGTTTCACCATTATAAAACCGAATTTTTGCGTCGATTTATAACCATGGATGAAACATGCGTCCATCACTTCACATCTGAGTCAAAGGAACAGTCAAAACAGTTTACTGGAATGGGACAATCCTGTCCAAAGTAGGCGAAGATGGTTCTATCTGCAGGCAAGCTTATGGCGTCTGTCGTTTGGAATGTGCATGGGATTATTTTTATTGATTATCTTCAGAAAATGAAAAACCATCATCGGCAAATATTATGATAATTTATTGCAGCGTTTAATTGAGAAAATTGTGGGAAAAAGGACGAATTGGGCGAAAAAGAAACTATTGTTTCATCAAGATAATGCTTCATACAGTTCTATTCACAAATCCATTATTGATTAAATAAAGTTCAAATTGCTTCATAACCGACCTACTGTGCAAGGAATTGGCTGGGTTATAAAAAAAGCGTTACAGTTGTGGTCGGGCCTGTGCATCATCGCAATGTACGCACTGCCGAAAATTTCGTTTGGGTTATAGTCGGAATTTCAATTCAGAGCGCTATGGCCGTATATTTAACTCACTTTTTTGGCCTGCAATTGAAGATTATTAACTGGACGATATGTGGTTTCAACAAGACAGTGCCACGAAATACACAATACGACCGATGTTGGCTTTATTGCATGAGAAGTTTGCAGAAAGCGGAATTTCACCTTTTTGACGACGTCAATTGGCCATTGGAATTGACGCCGTTGGACTTTTATTGTGGGGCTACGTCAAAGACCGTGTTTATGCGGATAATGCCCAAACATTGAACATTTAATACATTCAGTAATGAAATATCAAGATTAATAAGAAAAGCCAACTTCATACAATATTTTGCCTCTTTTGATCAATATTTAGAAAAGCACAATCAAATATTGAATTCAGGCTGGCTTAGTATCTTAAGACTCCACTACTGGAAACAATTTTAGTTCATACTCGTACATAATCGAGTCATATGTAATATTTAATGAAATCAGAATAAACGTTCACTTCTTATTTTAAGCTTTAATTTGGTGTCAATTAGTCCTTTTCATTGTCATTAAACATTGAAGCATTTGAAAACCAATATTCGTCAAGTTATCAGCGAGATACCGTCCGAAATGTGCGAAAAAGTGGTTGAAAACTACCTCAAAAGGATATATTGGTCATTTAAATGGCATTGCATTTCGTATATAATGGCAAGATCCAAATATTATAATGACGTAACAGTTTCAACACTTTATGCGTGATTTATTTAACTTCACTTTTGAAACCGATAACCGATGGATAACCCGGTTTTTTGTCACATTTTCGGTGGTTTGATCATCTCATACTTTTCCAGTTGAAACTTTGGCCTTCAGAATAGACCATATTGAAAATGTCTGGGGAATACTCGTATGATGGCCATTGTTGTAGAGAAATGAAGCTGATTTTTTGTATTTATTTAAGGCTTCAATTGCTTCAATATGCTTTACATGCTATGATCAGACACATCGAAAAATTTTCGCCAATGGAACTGCGGATTATCGGAGGTTACGTCGTTCACTTTACGAATTATTTCTGGCGATGTTACTGTTCTTGGATTTTTACCTCCATGACATTTTTTGATGTTACCAATACCATTGCAATGTCTAATGGATCGATACACAAACACTTTGCTCATACGTACGAGTAAATGGCGCAGATCCTAACCAACAGTCGTTGCTATCTTCCAGCCAGAGGCAAAACAATAGCATTTTTGCCTTTTAATTCTATTGCGATAACTTTTTTTTACTACGCCGTAAAAGGATATGCTTTCACAGACTTGTGAACAACACAACAGACTGATGCTTGTCAAAAAATGAGCGCGCTGTCTTTAGCCATTTGACTGTTGCATCGATGTGAAGGTGGTAACACTTTGAGCGTCTACCCTTGCAGAAATCGAGTGCAGATTGAATTTATTGGCAATTATAATGTAAGGCAAACACCAGCGGTAGTAGATTTATATTGCAGTAATATTAAAATTGGTGTCACCAAATTGTCGTGTTGAAGGTTTTGAAAAGAAGTGTGAATTAGTTCAAATCAATTCAATTCAGTTGTACTTTATTCGTAACATGCAAGCCAGAAAGCTCAGAAATGTTTACAGAGAAATAAAATGATTCCAAGAATAGAGAAAAGGAAATTTAAAAGGACATCATTGAAGATTATTCCACTAAATCCTGCAATGTGGCTTTGTGAGCAAAATTATGTGCGAATTTATATATAAATATATCTTTGATATTCATATTATTATTATCATTCATATTATATTAACTGGATATTTCAACAAACGCTCCTTAATCATTGCTGCCCATTGACTTCACCTCATTGATCGCTGATCGTTTGTGTGCTCAAAACAATTCGATGTGTTTTATTGTCTAATAGAATAGACTTACCCATAAAGTGTTAAATATTTCATTATGCCACAGTTGTTAAACGTTTAAGAAATCAAACGAAAAATCGGCAACGTTTGAAGTCGATAGTTAACACAATCACTTCCAATTTTCATCGTATACAAATTAAGTGGTGATTATTTGCTGTTGCGTTTCAGTTGGCTGTTTTTGTCTCGCTCTTTCGAATTCGACTCGTTAAAAAAAAATCAAAAACTCAAACTGACCAGGGAGAGTAATTGGCGGCAAAATGGTTTTGATTTCAATTCACTTGTACTTAGTCGGATGTGGGTCACTGTTAACAAATCTTTTTAAATCGACAAAAAGTTACTAATTAATTTCGCTTTTCATCTCTTTGGCTAATCACTGCCATTGGAGAAGGTGTAAATCGATGGGAAATGCCGCTGAAATGGAGCCGCCATCATCGGCTTTCCAAAGAGTGGTGTGTTTTGGCCGTGTTGTGGCCGGGCTTTTGACTAATTGCCGTACTCGCGACTATAGCGAGCGAGAGAGGAGTAAGAAAATGTGGTATTTTTGAAATTTATGTTTTCTGTTGTTGATTTTATGTTCGAATATTCGAATTCGTATTGTTTTGGAAATCTCTTATTCTGGGCTTTCAATTTTAATCTTTGATCTAAAGTTTGAATTGTCTTGAAGCCACCGCCAGTCCGGGTAGCGGTTGGCCAGCCGCAACAGAAGATGTGGATGGCTATCTTAATAAATCTGTGTGGCGAATGTATCGGTATGTTGATCTTGCTGATCCGGCTAATGATTTGTTGAATTCACTGCGATATTATATGCGTTGATCTTTTTTCACACACACACAAACATAAAAGAGCCGCCAAAATACGCATATGCTTTTTGGCTGATAAGAATCTTTGGGATGCGTCCACCGTTGTATTCCTTTTCAACGGCTTTGAATTCGTAAATTCGCTTTGTGCACATTTCATTTTTGCCAATTCAACACCATTGAACGGTCGCTCTTTGCCCTTTTGCTGGGTTATGGTTTCTTTACATTCTCTTGGCTTTGGGAGAATCATTCTGCTATTGAGATTTCTTTTCGCTTCATTTTGGTTTGTTCTTTTTTAATTCATAAATCTTCAATATTACGCATGTTTAACATTTGTTTGGCTCGTTTGTGATTTTGTCGATCAAACAATCGTTGTCGTTGGGCGGTACATGAGGAACTTTGAATTCGATGGTAATGTTCGATAGAATGTTGGTTTTTAAATCGCTTAGTATACGTGCTGATCGTGGCACTATAGTTAGTACACACGGCCATCATTGGTATAATTGTGGAATCGCTACACCCTAAAGCAGTTACCTGATTTTCTTTGAACGGCGGTCCTATCTATGGGCTGTCGAATACTACGAGTAATCGACCAATCTACAAGCCTTTTAAAAGCTTCTCAAACTAGCATTCGTGTTCGGTGAGAAGCCCAACACATTCGTGGAACGCAAGGAAATATGATTATTTTAGCATAGGCGTCTATAATGCATGTGATCAAGGGTTCGACCCGCAAAACAACCAGATATTTCGTTAATGCCGACGACACTTAAAGTTAAAGTTTTTAAAAGCTCCAAAAACATCGAATTTGAAAGTTTATAAAACCGCTCAGCGTCGGTAGAAACAACCGAATTTAGGATTGTGATAACCGATTTTAAAAGAAATCAGGTTGTGACAATTGAAAGAGCGGTCCCGTAACTTGCCGACATAACTAAGAAAACACAAAAAAGTTGGGAGTAAAGAATAATTTAAATTTTAGAGTGATTCTATATCGATCACCAAAAAGGGAGGTTTTTACATACAGAAACTTTAATTTTTAGGACGCCATGAAGAACATTCAAAAGTTGATTTGTTGCTCGACCTTCAATAATTTTCTTTAGCCAATTGTAGTCAGAAAAAATTGTCAAAGTTATCAAATCCAGTAGGTTTAGCGAATCAAATTAATTTCCGATAATTAGATTGACTTGGCGTTCCCAAAACTAACCGACCTAACCAAGAAAGCACAAAGAAGTTGAGTTCTTTTTTTCTACATAATCTCCTTTAAGCGCTTTTTCCAGCGTATATATAGTTGTTCATAAGAAGAACTGTTAAACTCCTTAAAATAGCCATCAACCGTAGACTCCGCCTCTATATTGTTGGCAAATCTTTTACCACTGAGACATTTTTTCAAGTTTGGAAATAGAAAATATTCCAAGGGAACTAAATCTTGCAAATAAGGTGTGAAATGAAGCATTTCGAACTTTAATTCATTAATTTGGGCCATCGTAATAGTGGATGTGTGAACTGGAGCATTATCTTGATGAAACAACACTTTCTTCTTCGCCAAATGTGGTCTTTTTCCCATAATTTCATCAGCCAAACGCTGAAATAAATCAACATAACATTCTCCGTTGATGCTGTTTCCTTCCTGAATAATCCAAATGCACATCTCAAAACAACGGACGCCATGACCTTGCCTGCAGACGAAATCGTTTTCGCCTTCTTTGGACACAATTCTCCTATTACAGTCCACTGCTTTGATTGTTCCTTTGCCTTTGTCTCAGGTGTGAAGTGGTGGGCTCATGTCTCATGCATGGCTATAAATCGAAGCAAAAATTCGGTTTTACTGCTTTGAAATATCGGAAAACATTCTATTGAAACATCTTCACGACGCTGTTTTTACTCTATTAAAAGCAAGCGCGGCGCCCATCTTGCTCACAGCTTTCTCATTTTCAAATCTTCTGTCAATATACGATATATAGCACTGTTTGAAAAACTTGATATTTCAGCTAGGTCACGCATCTTCAGCCGGCGATCATCCAATAACATTTTGTGGATTTTCTTATCCGTGTCTGGTCAGGACATCTCAATTTGTCCACGACTACGGGCTACGGTGTTGGTCTTGACAGCGCGTACGGACTCATTTAAACTCTGCTATTCAATATTTTACTGTTCTAAGTGAAGGAGCAGATACCTCGAGATTAAAATCTAGCTTGGCTTTAATATTGGTTGGACTGAGACTTTTCAAATGGAAATATTGCATTACATAACGGAGACCAATTTTTTCGATCTTTACACAGAAAAAATGTTCTTCATAATATTAATGAAACATTTTTTATTAAAAATTCTTCATTAATACAATGAAGTTTTTCATAAATTTCATTGATATTATGAGAAAGTTGCATACAAAAGTTGTATACAAATCCACCAAAAATCGCTTACTTTTGATGGCTCAAAAAAAAAAACTGAACGAAGCCTTGAAACTTAACACATATGTTTTATAAGGTTGCTATTTCTCACCATAGAAATGTTGTAGGACCACCCTCACATTTCAGCATTGGTCAATTGGTCTACGGCTGCGGACTACGGTGTTCATCTTGGCAGTCCGTACGGCCTCGTTGAAACTCTGCTATCCATTATTTTACAGTTGTAAATGAAGAAGCAGACTTCCCCAGAGAAGAATCTTGCTCGGCTTTAATATTAGTTCGACTGAGACCTTTAAAATGAAAATATTGAATTACATAAAGGTGACTATTTTTTCCATGTTTACAAATTCAATGAAATCGTTTACTTTTGATGGCTCAAATAAAAATACTAAACAACGTGGCGCCTTTAAACTTAAAACGTATGTCTTATAAGGTTGCCACATATTACCAAAATAATATTTTCTAAACTACTGCCACGTTGTGTTGTTTCCGTCATCGTTGTTGTGTTG
Organism: Philornis downsi; assembly: GCA_019455685.1. Lineage (NCBI taxonomy): Eukaryota > Metazoa > Arthropoda > Insecta > Diptera > Muscidae > Philornis > Philornis downsi. The sequence continues at coordinate 13,186 of JAHXMU010000566.1, forward strand.
ACTTAAAATTGCATAATTTCCACACAATCTCAGCCGGTGGCTTTCAAATATTTTGATATTTTGTAATATAGAAATGGATGCACTAATAACTGTTATTATTGGAAATTATTGATCAAAAAACCTACATTAAATGTAGGAAAACATTTATACATCAAGCATTAAGAGTCCGTTAAAAACATAAAGATTTTCATTTCGTGGTTGTTTTTTTTCTCTTCTCAAAAGGTCTTTGAATACAGATTAGATGATGAAAAATTTGTTTTCGTTTTTCGAATTTTTTTACTAATGCCAAACAAATGGTTTCATTTTTAATTTTACTAAGAAATATACATTTTTTTCTTCAAAACGATGTGTTAGAAATCCAGTAGGACGTTTTGTAAAGAACATTATTTTGTTGTCTTTTTTTATTCTGGCCAATCAAAACAAAAAATTGGTTAACATTTTTCTATTGAAGAATTGATTTTCATTTTCGAATTTTATACTAACGCCAAACAAATGGTTTTATATTTGATTTCACTTCATATTTTTCAATTTTTTTTATTCAAAACGATGTGTTAGAAATCCAGGAGGATGTTATGTAAAGAACATTATTTTGTTGTCTTTTTTGTTTGTAGCAAATCAAATCAAAAAAAATTAATTAAAATTTTTCTATTGAAAAATTGATTTTCATTTTGGAATTTTTTAATAACGCCAAACAAATGGTTTTATATTTGATTTCACTTCATATTTTTCAAATCTTTTTTTCAAAGCGATGTGTTAAAAATCCAGGAGGATGTTTTGTAAAGAACATTATTTTGTTTTCTTTTTGGGTTCTGGCCAATCAATGCAAAAAATTGGTTAAAATTTTTCTATTGAAAAATTGATTTTCATTTTGGAGTTTTTTTTTTTTTGCTAACGCCAAATAAATGGTTTCATTTTTAATTTTACTTCATATTTCACTCCATATTTTTCACATTTTTTTTCAAAATTATATGTTAGAAATCTAGGACGATGTTTTGTAAAGAACAATATTTTGTTTTCTTCTTGGGTTCTGGCCAATCAATGCAAAAAATTGGTTAAAATTTTTCTATTGAAAAATTAATTTTCATTTTGGAAGTTTTTACTAACGCCAAACAAATGGTTTCATTTTTAATTTTACTTCATATTTTTCACATTTTTTTTTCAAAACGATATGTTAGAAATGTAGTAGGATGTTTTGCAAAGAACATTATTTTGTTGTCTTTTTGTTTGTAGCAAATCAAGGCAAAAAAATTAGTTAAAATTTTTCTATTGAAAAATTGATTTTCATTTTGGATTTTTTACTAACGCCAAACAAATGGTTTTATATTTGATTTCACTTCATATTT
>JAHXMU010000566.1:29806-61338 GCA_019455685.1 Philornis downsi
TTCAAATATCTAATAAATACTCGCAGCTACTCAAGTATGAGCACCAACAGATCCAGCTTCTGCTACTGCTACCGTAAGCAGATGTGTATGGATGTGAACCTGCACTTGGTATAATCATCGTATACATATCGCTTACTTGGTGTTTCTTAACTGATTTCAAGATATCATTTCACGTACGAGTACACTGTCTTGGCATCTGCTTCACGACTCAATTTGTGGCTTTTAATTGGGTCATAATGAATGGTGGGACTGCTCACATGCTCATGGCCTGCACTCTCTTATCTGTGAATATTATTGATGATGCACATTTGGAAATGAGACACAGGCGCCCAAAGTGAGAATGTTGCTTCCACAAAACGACGTATGAATTTCCGTAGGCAGGTGCTGATATTGGAAGCAAATTGTAACAAATGATTATCACTGACGATGAGTTCAAATAGATTTGCCATAGTTTGCCCATTGCAAAGACAGTTAGTTTTATTTTTTGATATTCTAAACTTATGTGTGAAGGTCTTTAGACATAACTTCACAACTTCTAAAGAAGTTGAAATACATTTGCCTTTGTGTGCCCAATTCAAAGGCAATTAATTTTATATTCTGAAGTTCTGTACTTGCAGGTGAAAGACATGGCATCAATCAGAACTTTACAACTTCTAAAGGAATTGAAATAAATTTGCCCTTGTGTGCCCAATTTAAAGGCAATTAACTTTATTTTCTGAAGTTTTGAACTTACATGCGGAAGTTCAAATAGATTTGCCTTTGTGTACCAATTCAAAAGCAATTAACTTTATTTTCTGATGCTCTAAACTTACATGTGAAGGACTTCAGACGTATGTTCACAACTTCTAAAGGAGTTGAAATAGATTTGCTCTTGTGTGCCCAATTCAAAGGCAGTTCATTTTATTTTCCGAATTTCTGGAATTACAAGTGAAAGACATGACATCAGTCAGAACTTCATAACTTCTAAAAAAGTTGAAATAGATTTGTCCTTGTGCCTATTTAAAAGGTAGTTAATTTTATTTTCTGATGTTCTAAACTTCTAAAGGAGTTGCCCTTGTGTGCCCAATTCAAAGGCAATTAATTTTATATTCTGAAGTTCTGAACTTACATGTCAACAGTCAACACTTCATAATGTCTAAAGAAGTTGAAATAGATTTGCCCTTGTGTGCCCAATTCAAAGGCCGTTGATTATATTTTCCGATGTTCTGAACTTACATGTAAAAGACTTCGAATATAACTTCACAACTTCTAAACGATTTGAAGTAGATTTGCCTTTGTTTGTCCATTTCAAAGGCAGTTAATAGCATTTTCTGATGTTCCCAACTTACATGTGAAAGACATGACATCAGTCAACACTTCATAATTTCTAAAGAAGTTGAAATAGATTTGCCCTTGTGTGCCCAATTCAAAGGCCGTTGATTATATTTTCCGATGTTTTGAACTTACATGTGAAAGATTTCAGACATAACTTCACAACTTCTAAACGAGTTGAAGTAGATTTGCCTTTGTTTGCAAATTTCAAAGGCAGTTAATTGCATTTTCTGATGTTCCCAACTTACATGTGAAAGACTTCAGACGTAACTTCACAACTTCTAAAGGAGTTCAAATAAATTTGCCTTTGTTCGCTCATTTCAAAGGCAGTTAACTTTATTTTCTGATGTTCTGAACTTACATGTGAAAGACATGATATTAGTCATAACTGCACAACTTCTAAAGGAATAGAAATAAATTTGCTCTTATGCGCCCAATTCAAAGACCCAATTTTATTATCTGATGTTCTAAATTTACATGTGCAGGACTTCAGGCCCAACTTTACAAGTTCTAAAGGAGTTGAAGTAAATTTGCTCTTATGCACCCAATTTAAAGGAAATTAATTTTATTTTCTAATGTTCTGAACTTACATGTAAAAGACTTCAGACATAACTTCACAACTTCTAATGGAGTTCAAATAGGTTTGCCCCTGTGTGCCCAGTTCAAAGGCAGTTAATTTTATTTTCTGATGTTGAAATAAGTTCGCATTTGTTTCTCCATTTCAAAGGCAGTTAATTTTGTTTCAGTTCACTCATTTTCTGAACTTCTAAAAGAATTGAATTCAATTGAGATTATTTTTGTCTATCATTTTAGATACTAATCATAACACAAAAATTTCTGTCAAGTGAGTTTTTTATGTAGTTTAAATAGTTTTTTAATAGTTTAAATCTTTTAGCCTGTAACTAATGCAATGATCCGAGATATTCAGTGTTTTGTTTTCGCCTAGTTTCAGTCAGCAAATCTATTCACTTTGGTTCGAATCAGAATGCCAGTTTATGTAAATGAATTTTTGCATAGTCGGTTTTTGGAAAATAAGAATTCTTTCAACAAGTTTCTTGGAAAATCACAGAAATATTTAAAGAACGTCTTTGTTTTTAACAAACTAATGCGACAGCGGTCCCAAAACTAACCAACCAGACGTATAGATGGGGCTAATAGTTTGAAAATAATTATTTTTGAGAGAAGTGGTAACCTTATAAGGCATACGTTTTAAGTTTCAAGGAGCCACGTTGTTTGGTATTTTTATTTGAGCCATCAAAAGTAAACGATCTCAGTGAATTCGTAAACATGGAAAAAAATGGTCACCGTTTGAAAGGTCTCAGTCGAACCAATATTAAATCGGAGCTAGATTCTACTCTGGGGGAGTCTGCTTCTTCCTTTATGACTGTAAAATATTGTGTAGCAGAGTTTAAACGAGGCCGTACGAGCTGCCAAGAAGAACATTGTAGTGGTCGACCAATTGAAGTGCCCACGCCAGACACGGTTAAGAAATTCCACAAAATGGTATTAGATGATCGTCGATGATCGGCTGAAGGCTAGCTGAAATGATAAGCATTTCAAAAAGTGTATACGACAACATCGTATTTTGACCGAAGATTTAAAGATGAAAAAGCTGTGCGCAAGATGGCCCCTGGCAACAGGAACGACCATAAAGAAGCCGTTGAGAGATATCGGAAGATTTTTCTATTAATAGACTGGAAGAGCATGACATTTATTGTTGTGTCGATATTTCTCCTCGGACATTGAAAATTTATGGCGTATATAATGGACGTCCAATTCCATGCGAGTTATGATATAGCAAAACTAGAGCAGCTTTTGTTTGCGAAACCCAGACCAGAAGGTTCTTCTCTTCTGGTAGCACAATAAATAAGGGGCCCAGGAACATTTTGTTTTTGCCTGGTCGTGGCGTTGGACCCCTTGTGGGAGCACCGTGCAAGCTGTGGTTGCCCGAACCTGTGTTTTCAATGTTTTTGCGTTGCTTAGGGTCTTCAGAAGGTAATGCGGGATCTTGGAAAACACTGTTCTTCGTCCATCTGAGGTATCCTAGATAGGTCTCAGTCCTAAGCGAGATGAAGCTCACTTCATACGAGTGACTTCAAAGGTACTTTGGCTGAGAGAGGAAGCAAACCATAAGGAAATTTTCTAAGGGGACTTGCTTCTTATCTCAAAGGTACTTCGACTGATCCTTTTGGGATTAGTTTGAGTACCCCAAAGAGGCGCTGGCTGTCGCAAAAAAGAAAAGTAATATGCAAGGAAAAGGAAAAGAGAAAACAGTTCCATGTGTGATGGCACACCAAGAGTAAGACCTTACGGCGAGACTCATGTAAATAATCGTAATTGATTGATTGATTGATTGTGTGCAAGAGGGGTGCCGCGCTTGCTTTCAATAGAGCAAAAACAGCGTTCTGAAGATGTTTCAGTAGAGTGTTTGGCGATGTTCCACCGCAATAAAGCTGAATTGTTACGTTGATTTATAACCATGGATGAGACATGGGTGCACCATTTTACGCCTGCGACAAAAGAACAGTCAAAGCAGTGGGCTGGAATGGGAGAATCGTATCCAAAGAAAGAAAAAACGGTTCCATCAGCAGGCAAGGTCATGTCGTTTGTTTTTTGTTTGTTTTTTCCACTATTGCGATGCCCAAAATTAGTAAATTAATGTTCTAATTGCTTCATCACGCACGTCTTTCTCTACATTTAGCTCCTTCGGACTATTTTCTATTTCCAAACTTGAAGAAATGTCTCGGTGGCAAAAATTTTTCCAACAATGAAGAGGATGAGTGCACGGTTGATGGGTGTTTTAACGAGTTTGACAATTCTTACTATAAACAGGATATGGAAGCTATTGAATATCGCTGAAAACAGTGTATCGAGCTAAAAGGATAAAGCTCGATTTAAGATTATGTTGAAAAAAGAACATTTTGCCCAACTTTTTTGTGTCTTCTTGGTTAGGTCGGCTAGTTTTGGGACCGCCAAGTCAAGCTAATTATTGGAAATTAATTGGATTTGCTGAGCACAGTGCATTTGGTAACTTAGACAAATTTTTCTCACTACAATTGGCTGTAGAAAATTAATGAATATCGAGCAATAGATTAATGTTTGACTGTTTTCATGTTATTCATGGTGTCCAAAAAATTAAAATTTCGATTATGACGACCATAATCACCCCGTTAAGCACGAAAAGTGGCCACGTTTGAATCAGCACTTTTGTAGAAAGTTTTGACTATTTTTACGCATTCTTCGGTTGCTGAACGATCAATGACAGATGGCACGTATTTAATATCTGACAGTCTTGCCAGATTGGCGGTTTTAAAACCACTACATCATACCACTACCAATAATACATGAGGTACATCTAAAACATGTTTTCGAGCGGAAAAGTTCCTATTTCTCGAAGTTCAAAGTTTCTATTTCCAGTTTCCACTAACTTTTTCATAATCTTGCCAATTTCTTGCACAGTAGGTCGACCATTATAGTGGTCCCGTAATGCATATAAGGTGCCCACGTTTGAATCACTACTTTTGTAGTAAGTTTTAACTATTTTTACGCTTTCCTTTAGCTATTAAACGGTTCATATCCGTAAATGGCAAACCTTTCACTGAATAAATAACACTTGAGATGACAGGCATTTAGTATCTAGCAGCCTTGCCAGACCGGCGATTGTGAAACCACGAAATGGATAATCACATATAGCTAATCATCCATGAAGTATATCTAAAACATGTTTTCGAGTGGAAAAGTTCCTATTTCTCAATGTGACAACATTTTTATTGGGCACAATTTTCACGGTTAATAACAAAATGTTCGATCACCAACGACGATTTCTTAGTAAAGTACGAAGAAATGCTTTTCACTAAATATAAACCATTTAAAATCTATTTGCTTTTCACTAAATATAAATCATTTAAAAAAGTCTTTTTGAAACAATAACACAATTTACACTGTTTAGTGTATTTTCATTATGAATAGTAGTTTTCATTATGAATGACCAAAAAACTCTTGAAATGCACAAAACGTTTCATGAATATGACAAAAGCCCACACATAAAAGGTATTACAACATAATCATATCGGCCAAAATCTACAGCAGATATTCGCCGACATTAACTGAAACTATTTTATTGGCCGCTCTCATCTGAAACCTGAATGGATGGAGTTGGACATAATAATGAGACTGGCAGTCATTCATTGAAGATTTATTTTAAGACCTTAATGAAACTACGAAACAATTGTTGCAACAATAACTTAGTTACGGATTTTTGCACTTGAAAGAACAACAGAATAGAGTGGTGAATGAATGAATGAATGAATGAACTGAAGTGTGAATGAAGAATTCGTCCGTCGTCCATTCACTGGCCAGTGAATGAATGCAATCGATTTCATTCTCAAACAATTACAGCGTATTTTGTCCTCGAACAATTGTCAAAATATGGAACAAATGCATTTTATTGTTCGAATAACTTAAACCATTAAACGTATTGGATGGACTGGATAAAGAAATCAAAAGTACAAAATTCTTGAGAAATCAAAAGGGAATAAAACAAAACACTTTTATATAAATTTTAAATGAAAGGACAATCATCCTTTCTATAGTGTAGTAGAAACGTTTGAAGTGAGAGCTCTACAAATTCCTGCATTGTAGTCACAGCATTGAAGTCTTGATTTTTATTGTCGTCTAGAGGATATCTCAGCTATGGCTAGAAATCGACCTGTGTTGGCCGCAATCTTTTTTAGAATGTGTGTGACAAAAAAACACCGAACCTAAACGTTATGCGTGCCAAAAGTATCTCAAGGATAGTCGGCCGCAGTAATAATTGATTTACAACCAAAAGACCCCAGGAAGGACAGACACAATAGTAGCTGGTAGTTAATGTGCATCAGGCCTCAGTAATTAACTTGTTCATAGCTCGTAAAAATGTCTTGGTTACTCGTTCGATCGCTTCTTGCTCGCTGCTACCCACCGATATTTTGTGAGTAGCAAGTAGGTAGTCCGTCGCTGTCTCAGCCTGTGTGTACACCTTGCTCTCGCTCTCTGGCTTTGACATTTTATTATCTCGATTTGACATCAAATATTACACAAGTACTTGTGTCTTTGGCGGCCGGTGCTGGTGGCTGGGTCTTCTTGCTTGTTTGTCCGTCCGTCTGTCTACAGAGGCGGTGGCCTCCTCTTATGTTTTATTCAGGTTTTGGGTCAATTGGTTGGTTACATTTCTCGTGCGTCTGTCTTTGCGTTCACATGATTAACAAAATTTAACGCACAATTAATAGAAAATCATAAAACATGACATGATTTTTCTCTCATGATAACACCGAAGAGATTTTATGTGACTCCTTTCTCTTGTCGTCTTGTGGACACGAAAGAGGTGTTGCTTTCTGGGGCGTACAGGTAGTCCAGACTTAGTACCACCTACTACGTTCCCATTATCAGAATTAACATCTTCCGCATGATCATCGATCAAGTGCGTTTTTGTTTTTGGGTCAATCATTAGGGTGGTCACTGGTTTTGATAATATTGATACGGTTTTGTAAATGATCTTTATGGCATCTTCATCATTTGTTCCACAGTCAGATGATACGTTTTCATTGATATGAGCATTTGCAAGGGATTTGCTGTGGCTGGATTTGGAGACATTAACAAAATGTTGAGAACCACCCACAATGATTATTGAGATTTAGGATCGTTTTTTTTTGGGTACTGAATTACAAAAAATTAATTATTTATAAAGATTTTATTTCGTTTCAACTGATACAGAAAGCAAGTGCACAGGTGCAAAAGGGCAACATGATGGGCCATGTAAACGTTCATTTATAACAAGGAACAGACAGCAACAGACTACTGACCAACATACTACTGATTGGTTTCATTATTTCTAAGCGATTTCTTGTTTCAGAGACTTCAAATAACGAATATGTAATGAAAATATCATGATCGTAAAAAAATTATTATTATTAAAACAGAAATTTATCACTAAACAATTTACAGAAAGAATGTTTCCCATTTATATACTGCTTCAAATTTCCTTTTTTACTATTTCTACATGATAATCGTAGTAGGAAGGGGAGCCCAGGCCCTCCTAGAGCTTTTTTTAGCACCCTACAGGGTTTTCAGATTAGGTTCATCGAATGATTTTAGCCCCCTCCCCAAAATGAATTAATGAATGAATTTTGCTCTCTCCCCCCGAGAGAATTTATTGCTACGTCAATGACGATAATATGTAAGTACAGAAATGTTTTCCAATCTGATGGAATAAATTTACTTTTTTTTTTAAATTATAATAAATCGTTCGTCATTTTAAAAGTTGCGTACACAAGGACGGTCCCAAAACTAACCAACCTGACGTATAGATGACGCCAGTAGTTTGAAAAAAAATTTAAAAAATTAAATAATTTTTGGTGAAAATTGGCCACATTATAAAACATATGTATTAAGTTTTAAGTTGTGCAATTCAATATTTCCATTTGAAAGGTCAATAGTAAAGCCGTGCTAGATTCTACTCTGGGGGTCTCCGTTCCTTTGTTTACGACTATAAAATACTGGATAGCAGAGTTCAAATGAGGCCATACTAGCTGCCAAGACGAATACCGTAGTGGCCGATCAATTGAAGAGTCCACGCCAGACACGGTTAAAAAAATTCCACAAAATGGTGTTGGATGATCGTCGGCTGAAGGTGCATGATCTAGCTGCAATGAAAGGCATTTCAAAACGTGCTATACATCGCATATTAACCGAAAATTTGAAGATAAAAAAAAATGAGAAAAATGAGCATCATGAAGATGTTTCAGTGGAGTGTTTGGCGACGTTTCACCGCAATAAAGCCGAATCTATACGTCGATTTATAACCATGGATGAGACATGGGTCCAACACTTCACACTTGAGACAAAGGAACTGTCAGAACAGTGCAATGGACTGGAATCGTGTCCAAAGAAGACGAAGACGGTTTCATCTGTTTTTTGGGATGTGAATGGGATTATTCTTATTTAGCCATCAACAGCGAATACTATGCTAATTTATTGCAGCGTTTAGGTGATGAAATTATAGAAAAAGGCGGCATTTGGCGAAAAAGAAAATGTTGTTTCATGAAGACGGTGCTCCAGTTCACGCATTCACTATTGCGATGGCCAAAATTAACGAATTAAAGTTGGAACTGCGGGTAATAAAAAAGTCGCAATTTAACGATTAACTATTAACTAACTAACTAACTTAACTATTTTGATGTTAGTGTCGAAAATAAATACAAGAAAAGCTGGTGAGACCGTCAGTTTTGAGACCGCCCTCGTACACGTGATTTTTAAATTTTTTCAAATAATCCACTATATCCAAATAGTTCTCGATATCGATCGAATTTAAGAGCTCAGAATATTATGAACATTCAAACCAAACGTCAACATTTTCGCACGGTGTTATTATTGTCTAGTAAATTTGGAACAAAATTAATTTTCGATTATATTTCTAAATTTTAAATTAACTTTTTAAATACAGGTTTAATCGAAAGAAGTTGTTTTTTTTTTTTAATGGTTCGGCTTTGTTCGAAGACACATTTTCTTGTTTTGACGGTTTTTGGTTTGATTTTGAATATTCTAATCATAACGATATCGTTCGATTTATCAGCATCTAAATAAAATGAAGTAATTTTCACTAACACGATATTAAATGCCAGCTGTAAGTAATATAGATAGGATTTAAGGTGTTATTTATATAGAATACTTTAAGATGGTTTCAAAAGGTATGTAATTTATTCAACATTTTAGTCGTTAATGTTTCAAATCTAAGGGAATTCCTGTAATTGATATTCGCTAGTGACATCTAGTTGTGTATGGAAAACAAATATATAAGAATTGTTCATCGGCATATTTAAAAATGATGTAAACATCTGGCAACTCAACAGCACCTATTAGCACAGGCACAAACCACGATTGTCGGACAGTTTAAACAAGTAAATGAAATAATTGTATAACATCTCAAGTCTGGAGACAGGTTTGGAAAATATGTTGTAAACGAACCATTTCATTTAATTCATTGAATAAAAATTGTTATACCCTATACGATAATCGTCTTAAAAAGTAAGGCATCCGCTAATTATATTGAAGTTTTTCAATTAGTTATCATAAAATATTTCAATTAACATTTTTTTATTGTCAATTTCAAGCGGTATGAGATATCTTTAAGCCCAGCGCGCTATTTAAATTTTTTTTGGCAGCTAAAATTTTCGTCATTTTTTGTTTTGGGTGTACGCAGTTCCTCTTTTATAGTCGATAAAAGTGCGTGGTTTTTTCTGTATTTTCATATTTTTTTTACTTATTAAACATCTATTATCGATAGAAATATTTAGGAAATCACATAATAGCAATACAAATATATTAGAATTTCGTGGTAATTGCAGAGACAAACAGGCCAAAAGCAAAATAATATTTTGTTTGCATTGCTTATTATGCTTAAAACCTGGTAATGTGTTTCTTTTTTTCACAAGGATAAAAATCCTCAAAATATTGTTTTTTTTTATGAAAAAAGAGGCATTTCCAACATTCTTGTGTTGCTTTCCAACACTGAAATCGGAAGATCACATGTTTTTACTTCGTAATTTATTCGAGAAAATACTTGTCTTTTCGTGTTACAATTTCGTTATTAAAAGAAAAATAAAGCTTATGAAATAGCAAGAATAATTACCAGTGTTAGAAAAATTTCCCCTCGAAAAATCGTTTTAACTTCAAATTTCATTGCCATTTTTTATATGAAGCTTCGCCGTGAAACATATGGATGAAAAAGTACAGATAATATTGCCTAAAAATATTTAATTTCACTTATTGGGTTTCATAAGTTTTACGACAATTTTACTAATAACGGCTTATCCATTTAGTGGTTTCGAAACCGCCTTTCTGGCAAAGCTGCCAGCTGTGAAATGTGTTATTTATTTAGAGTTTTATTTATTTAGTGAAATGCTTAACATTTACGAATATGGATCGTTTAAAAACCAAAGAACGCGTAAGAATATTGAAAATTTAATACAAAAGTGGTAATTCAAACGTGGACTTTCAATTAAACAACATTTTCTTCAGCGATGAAGCTCATTTCTTACTCCGTGGTTACGTAAACAAGCAAAATTTTTGCATATGGGGCGCAGAGAACCAAGCTCTTCTTGAGGAAAAGCCACTGCATCAGAAAAAATTGGCTGTTTGGTGCGTATCATGGTGTGGAAGTGTCAATACATAATGTTACTTTCTTATATCTTTCTATATTGAGAACTTCATGTAACTTTCATTTATTCATATCAACATTATTTTTTTATATTTATTTTTTTTATTATTTTTTTATTCATTATTTTTTTTTTGTATATATATTTATATTTAATTTTTATCTCTAATTGATAATTTTGATTTTTTTTATTGTTAATTCCGATATTATTTATGTTTATATTCCTCGCTTATAAGTTTAAAATATAATATTGTAATTTTATATTTATTTGGCAGTAAAAATTTAATGACGCTAGAGTAATCTTAAAAGGATTAAATTCACAGGCGGTCATTTAAATGGCATTGTATTTCGTACACAATGGCAAGGTCCAAGCGTTATAGTGAAATGAAAGTTTCATCGAAGTCATAGCTTTATTTTATTTAACTATACTTTTGGAACCGAAAAATGGCCAACCCTGCATATTTAGCTAATTTCTGTATACAAAAAATATCTACAAATTATATAGTTTACTTGCGCAAAAAAGTCGACTATACCGTAAGTCATATACGGCCAACTTACCGCTACTTGATGCGACTTAGTTGGTATTGACTAATTATACACTAAATACACAATTAAACTACGAGCGTAATTGTTGTTAATGGTCCAATGGTAATCATTGTAAAGCAACCGTTTAGCAGTAACTGTTTCGAATACACATTGATGTGTCTACTATTCAAAGTCAAAAACTGTAAAAAATTCTGCCGATTTTCGGTGCAACATTCCCACCCTATGATCAAAGTTTAAAATCGATGCAAAATTATCGGCGGCGTAGGGTTTAATGATCGACTTCGACGTAAACGTCGACTAATGACATTTTGTTATTGTTAAAGAAACGGTCGTTAAAATGGAAGCTAAACTATTCGGCCAGACAACGCCATCCAACAGTGTAGTCGGAATTACTTACATTTCCCACGTCATAATATATATTTGATAATACATTTGCAAATTTGTGAAATTAAATATTAGTAAAAAAATGCACAAATTTGCAACTAAATTATCAAACATATATGAATTAAAACACAAGATTTTTTTCGATTTATTTATATAATTTAGTGTATTGAACAAATCTCCTGACGTAGTTAATAATATGACAAAATTCAAATAATTTTATCATATTAAATACATTACATTTATATATTTAAAAACAATATGATATTCCGTTTAATTATATGAACACTGGTGGAAAAATCTATTAAACTATAAAGATTATTAAAATCGCAGCATATTCTTCGAAAAGGATCATCATTAGCAATTTTGACGAAAATATTGTATATGAAGCAGATTATAATTTCGAGTTGACCGTCTGGGTATGTTGAAGTATAAATTTTCCAGAAGGAAGTCCGAGCAAACATCGCCGTTAATTAAATTTATCAGAAACGTCACATTTACCATAGTTCTGCAGCTCTGCAGTATTGGTAAACCGATAATAAAGGGTCTCGCAACAAGAACGCGAGATTTAAATTTGGCGCCATTCAAAGTGTCATTGTTTGACATTTGAACAATTGTTATTGTTTGCTAGTAGAAGGTACGAGGTTAGTAAAAATGGAGCGCTACACGAATGAACAACGCATTCCCATTGTGAAATTGTTTTACCAAAATGGTGAAAGTTTTGCGGCTACAGTTCGCAATTTACGATCAATTTGGGGTCACAATAATGCTCCAAAAGAGTCAACTATAAAGAGATTAATGGATAAAGTTGCCAAAAATGAGTCTGTTAGTGATGTAAAGACAACAACGCTCCTTCGACCAGGTCGATCGACCGAAAATGTCGAAGGTGATGTCGCTCAAACTCCATCCACCTCAATTCGACGCCGAGCTCAGCAAATTGGTGTCTCCAAATCCACTATGCATCAAATTTTGACGAAAGATTTGCATCTTCATGCATACAAAGTTCAATTGACTCAGGAACTGAAGCCAGCTGACCATGAACGGCGAGTTCGTTAATTGGGTATTGGAGAGACAACATGAAAATGCTGATTTTGCCGATAAAATCATCTTCAGTGACGAGGCCCATTTCCATCTTAATGGCTTCGTCAATAGGCAGAATTGTCGCCTTTGGGGTGAGGAAAATCCTCGAGTGAATCACGAGAAGCAAATGCATCCTCAACGTGTCACTGTGTGGTGTGGATTTTGGGATGGAGGAATCATTGGACCTCTTTTTTATGAAAATAAGGCATGTCAAGCGCAAACAGTCAATGGTGTTCGGTATCGTGAAATGATAACCAGTTTTTTCGTGCCTAGAATTGAAGAAATGAATGTGGAGGGCATGTGGTTTCAACAAGGCGGCGCCACATGTCATACAGCCAGAGAAACAATTCAAATGCTGCATCAGTCATTTGAATCTTGCGTTCTTGTTGGGACACCCTTTAGTAAGCCTTGTTTTGTACGGTGGTAGGTTTATGTAATTATGACCATAAATATTACGTAGGCAAAAAAGTACAAATTGTTTTTGAATAGATTCAATTTTATTATTATAAATATTGTAATGAGGGTCCCAAATAACAGACCCATATTCCAATATTGGCCTTACTACTGACGTGTATAGTTGCTTCGTAATATTAGAATCAGTGAAGTACTCCACGTGTTTTATTGCATGTCATAGTAATGTGTTGAATAAAGTGGAATTTCGAATCCAATAGAATACCCAGGTCTAAGATAGACTCAACTGGTTCCAATCAATAACCATTCAAGTAGGACGGATAATATTCATCAATTTTCCTAGAAAAATGCATATGTTTACATTTCTTTAGATTCAACTCCATTAAATTTATAAAGCTCCATACAAAAAAGCTATCAAGATCTTGTTGAAGAAGGCTGTGGTTGTCATTCTTTTTACATATTTGAAAAATTTTTACATCATCGGCATGTATAAGAAGCTTAGAAGATTTAATAGACATTTGGAGATCATTAATAAAAAGCATGAATAAAATAGGACCAAGGTGGCTGCCTTGAGGAACTCCTGATTTTACATTTATATATTTGGATAATGCAGTATTGAAACATACACGCTGTTGTCTACCAGTTAAGTAAGATTTAATCCAGCTCACAAAGATATTTGTAACTCCCATTATGTTAAGTTTTTTAAGTAATAATACGTGATTGACTTTGTCGAAAGCCTTACTAAAACCAGTATATAGCACGTCAGTACGTTGACCATTTATAAATCCCTGGTTTACTAAAGTAGAAAGTTGAAGAAGATTTGTAGTCGTTGAGTAGCCTTTACGAAAACCATGTTGATAAAGTGATTATTGATGAAACTTGATGACAGAGTGAAACGGTGATACATTTTTCAAAAAGCTTAGGAATGGCACTTAATTTTGCAGTATCTCTGTAGTTTGCTATATTTGATTTGCTTTCTAATTTAAATAATGGAATAATATACGACTCCTTCCATAGATTAGAAAAATAACCATATTTTAAAGATATATTAAACATGATATTAAGGGAACTGCAAGAGCATTAGCATAGCTAAACGATTATTTAAATTTTTTTTTTTTTTAAACTATTTAAAATATCACTTGTGGATACAGGTGGAAATGATACTGATTCCAATTGTTTTATGGTAAAAGTATAGGTTGATTTGTCGTATTGGGCACATAATAAGTGGTTCCAAAAAAGTCTGCGAACATATCGCAGATGACCAACTCATCACGAGATTCCTGATCTGGATAATTCAATACAGTTGGGTATGCAATAGTTTTTCTTTTTGAGTTTACAAAATTATAAAAGGATTTTGGATCTCGTTGAAAATTTAGTTTCATATCATTCATATATTTAGTGTATAATTTGGTATTAATAGAGTTATATTGGGCACGTACACTTGAGTATTTTCCATAATCAGTAGTCAAACCAGTTTCTATATATGTCTTGTGTCGTTTATGTTTTAAATTTTTAAGTCGAGACAGGTGTTTAGAATTCCATTTCCGGTACACAAAGATTAATGTATTCAAAAATAGTATCATAAATTAAATCCACCATTGCATTTATAGAAACAGAGGAGCCATTCGTTATTGATAACAACTCCAACCAGTTCGTACTCTATAGAACTGGTTTAGCGCGTCATAATCTGTACGTTTAAAACAATACGTTTTACACACTTCCTCATTTATAGTAGTTTTATTGCTGGATGATACAGAAAAACTTAGTTGGGTGATTTGTGTCTTCTGGTATAGACACTGGATCCACACGTTTTAAACTAAAAGCACATTTAAACGAAAACTAAAAATTATTTTGATTTCCATTAATTTCGTATATGTATAAGTCTGATATACGATTTATAACATCACCATTCCAATCTATCCCTTTAGTAGGAATACAATGAAAAGATTCACTTATATAAGTCCACACGATTGAAGTTAAATTAGAATCAACAAATACTGGTTAGAAACCAATGCCAAAAAGTTGGCAATGTCTCGTAGAATATTTTTCTCATGAAAATAACACAGGTGGTGCTGTTTTTAGAAGAAAACAAAACTCAAGATCCTTTTAACTAATAACACATTTTTAAGAAAATACTACAGAAAAACACTATGTAGTTTGGTGCTACATATTTCCACGAGGGGACGATGCCCCTTAGAATTTTTTCCTCGTGAAAAATGTAGCCACGCTGCCAAATTTTGTTTTTTTTTTTTTTTTTCTTTTGTATTGGTCTCACGTCATAATGCATTTAATAATACATTTGTTAAATTTTAAGATTGTGTTTTTTTGTTTTACAATTTCATTTCGTAAGTTTGTAAATATATTATCAACCATGTTATGACTGTGTTTTAAATCCTCGAATAAAATTTTTTTTCTTTTTTTTTTGAGACAACAATTGTTTTGCAAAAACTTTTTGAAATACAAAACAAATACCAATATATGGAAATAGTGAAAATTGTCTTGCATTATCTTGTGAGGTATAAACACAGGCACCTACGCTTGTCACAGCAGTATGCATTAAAATTTGTGCTTTCATTTGTCAAAACTTCATCTCATAATTTGAAACAGCAAAATTCATAATATAACTTTATCGTGCCATGTTCTTTTTTTATTAAATTGTGGTAGTGTTTACAATACATGGCCATATGGCTCGGTTATAAAATAAATAAAAAAGAATAATAATAAAAAACTGAAAGCTGTAGGCAGTTCCTAACGGAAAGACGAGGTGTTGTCTATTGAAAAATTTATCTTGAAACTCCACAACCATTTTTATATGGAGTTTCGCCATGAACAGTCAACATAGTATCATCTTTAAATTTAAATTGATTGGTGTTGCTTCAGCCTTAACGAATAGCCCTAGCACAAGCGCCATCTTGTGAATCGAAAAAGAGTGTATATATCATTTATCTTCTCGTGTGAAATAATTTACTACTAAAACATGCTCCCCTGCGCACACAGAAAACGTTTGTACGCATCTGTTCAACTCTGTCAACAAGACAAGAAAATTTTCATTTTCATTATTTTGTAATACAAAAAAAGAACGGTGAAAAATTTGCCAATAATTGTTACTTCCAATTGGAGCAGATCGACTAACGCGAATTCCGTTTGCACAAAGGAAACCGTGGAATACATGTGGAAGTGTTGAAATACCCAAAGGACAAATCCGATAATCTTTGTGTGTGAAAGAATTAAATCTTAAAAATAGTTTGAGACAGGCAAAAATCAGAGCAAAGGGAAAATTGTGTGGAAAGAAGGCAAGTTGATTTTTGTTAAAACGAATCGAAGGCAAAAAAAAAAAAAATAGTGTGATAAGAATATAGAATCTCTTGTGCTGTGTTATTAAGAATATGGTAAGCCTTTGATTTAATTCTTGTATAGAATTCATGCTATGTTTACATTTGTTCATTGGACGTTAAGCGAGCGGACATAACCAACAAAATTGATGATTTGCTGTCTCTGCTGGCGTTTTTCTTCTGCTACTGGCAGTACAAGCCGTGCGCAGTGGGCAAATATCGCACTTATTCATGAATTTGTTTATGTTGTGCATGATTTATGCTAAGAAAAGATGAAAACATTCTCCACATTGTGTGTGTATGTGGTGTTCGTGTTCATGAATATGCGTGTATGCGTTTGTGGGGAAATGTGAAATTACCGACCACACGAAGATTCCTTGCAAAACAATGCAAATTATTGGCCAACGATGTTGTCATATTGTTTTCTAATTTTAGATTTACTTTTGTTCTCAGTGTTGTCATTGTTGCGCTTTGTGAGGTAATGCAATCCTTAACAGCTGAAGCTATTTGCTGTTGTGTTGATATTAGAACTTTGCCAATTAAAGGTTAGTTCGGTTGAACTGCGTACTGGGCACAAAATGCTGGAATAAGTCACAATTTTTGCTGCACCTAAACTGTTTGGAACTTTTGTTATCGTGGTAAATAAAAACAAGAATGTTTTATTTCTGTCCCACAAATTTTCTTGTGATGGAATACTCAAATGAAATATCCGTGATGGGCTGCCCAAGTGAAATTCCATATAATTCCAAATGCCAAATTTTCTATAGCATGATATACAATATATAACCTTCATGGGAAAAGAAAATTTCGTTTGATCTGTGCACTATATTTAAGAATAGTATTGAACGCATACGGTATTCTATTCTCAGTTTTCAGTTTTGAATTTCCATATTAGAGAACAAAAGTTAAAAAAAATTGCCTATAGAAAGGCTCAGAAAAAATGTGAACACTAGCCAAATGCATAGCTGATGCTCACTGAAATAAATTTAATGTGATTTTTGAGTGCCGTTATGGCCGCATTGCTGGCGGCACGTGTTTGTCGGCTTGGCATCTATAACGGGACAAAGGAAGGGTTAAAAGTACAAAACTGAAAATACTACGAACGGAAGAAATTAAGGAATAGAACTACAAAATTGAAAATACTACAAACTAACCGTATTGAAACAACGAACGAGGACAACCCAAAGAAAATAACAACAGATACGATATAATGTTTGGACTTCGTCATTACGTACAAAATACTTCATCTAAACGACCGCCACTGGATTGGTTGTAGAAGTCGATCCTTTTGAGGTAGTTCTTGAATACTTTTTCGCACATTTCTGCCGGTGTCTCGGTGATAGCTTAACGAGTGGTGGTCCGCATAAAAACGGTCAACTTAAAAAGTTTAACGGCGCCAAATCGCATGATCTTGTTTGCCAATTGACGTCGCCAAAACGTGAAATTTCTCGTAGAGACAACAAAGGATTCGGCTACGCGTGATAGATGCCATTTGTAAAAATAAGCAATTTCAACAGTTTTATAATCTACATTACAAGCTGCTTAATATTTAGGTCCTTCCTTGGCTAGGCCCATATGCTTGAGTTTGATTACTTATTAAAGCTAAGGTTTTTTAATTACATTCCATACAAAATTTTGTATTTGTCGATTAAAAAATATTAAACAAATAATAAGTTGCCATTCCAAAAAGAAATCTATCTGACATATGTTCTTAACAAATCAAATAATATTGGAAATTTTTGCTAGCTCTTAAATTAACATTACGTGAATTAAAACTTTGTTTTTTGAAGAAAATTTAAAATTTTCGATTTGTATCTCTGTTTACTAATATTTTTACTTCTCAGTATCTCCAAAAAATAAAAAAGCCCTTAATTTGAGCAGCCAAATATGCATTTTTACAAAGATTAATTTTTTTTCTCCAGACCCACTCAAACCCCAATGTACTCATGCTCGTCTTGACAGGAGATTTCGTTTGGGTAATAAAAGAAGGGTTAAGAAATTGAAATCAGATGTGAAATTTTGGTTCCTTTAACGGCGATTTTGATGCATACTATACTGCAATCACATTTTGTGATATGTCTTTTTAAAGCTTTATCTTTTTTTTTTTTTTGATATTTGGTATGTAATTTCAGTTTTCTACACCCTTAAATATAAATTATTTTTTTTGTTTATTAATATTATTTTAAGCTAAATTATTAGTGAAAACGTAAACGTAAATTTGCCTAATATTTTTTTTTGGCAAATCAACGTTGCGGATTCAAATATCTTTTTTAAACAAAGGCAAATCATAATTTAGACTTTTTCGTGACCATTTTAAGATTTATTTCTACTTCAGTAGCTACTATGCTGAAATATATAACGAAAAAGTTTGTTTAAATTCCCTTCCCATATTTATTCTATAATTGGGCATATAATTTCAATTTTGTAAAATTTCAATTTTGCAAATTTTATCTAATAATATTTTCTGTAAATTCACCATTGGATTGGGTTTTACCTATTTTTGATCAACGCCAGTTTTTGATTACTCTAATCATGACTGCAACTCTTTTACAAGTAAGTGTTAGCAGTCGAAACCATGGCCAGTACAAACAAAAAAAAAAAATTAACATCCCTCCAAAATAGAGACAAGTTTCGGAACTAAAAATTGTGGCTGATCAGAGCAATTTAGTATATGAGAATGCCTTCTCTTTCCCTCGTAGCAGTTGGTTATACCGCATTCAGACCTATGGAATGAAAAACTATTTCATATAAGGGTTGTCCACCCTTTGAGCGCAATTGCATTCACTTTAGGAAACATGTATGTATATGCCTATTTTGCAACTTAAAAAAAAGAAAAATTGTTGGGCATTTGTACTTTATTCGGGAATAATAAACTCGTAATTTTCTGGGAACATAGATTAATTTAAATTTTTTGATAATCATTGTTTTTTTTTTTCAATTTATTTATATTTCTTGAATAATTATTGTTAAATTAGTATGGACTAGTAGTTCCTCTTATTTGAAGCGTATTGTAATTTGCTTTACAACACTGCTGTTCAGGAGTTTTAGAAAATATAAAGATAAATTAAGCTTAAGATGTCGTCCGAAGTACTCTTTTGCGCCTCTGTATGAATTGCTTTTCAAGAAAATTTTGTATACGAAAATTGATTTTCAACACACTTCTTTTAAAAGTTTGTTTGGACGCAACGCTAAAGAAATGTGTTGAAACACACGTTCTATTCTCAGAAATGCGAAAAGTTTCTTCCAAGGAAATATAACATTTGTATATTTGAAGACACTTTCTTTAAGGATGCTTGAAATGCATTTAATAACATTTTCTTTTTATATACGGAATAATTTTAAAGTTGAAAGTTTTAAACGTATACGTGAAAAGAATTTCGAAAGACGTCTAGTTTTTAATAATAATAAAATATATTATCAATTTTATTAATTAAGAAATAATACCTCTAAAAATAGGAAATTTTAAAACATATAGTGCATATATTTATTTCATTATTTTATTTTTTTTTTTTTCAGCATTAAATAATCTAACTTAAACTTTTTCAAGGGTTTAACTTTTCTGGATTAGAATTGAACTGGACGGGGTCTTCTATACTCATATCTGATATTCGTCATAAGGCACTACTAATGTAATAGGCAAATAGAATGCTATATTTTTGCCAAAAAAAAAAAAAAATCCCATGAAATTGTTGGTATTTAAATGAAAGGATATTTTTGTAGTATTCTATATATTTTGGGCCCAAATTTGGTAAACAATTGCACATTTTTCGTTTAAGATAAATTGCTATTGTTCGTTACTAATATTAATATTACTTCGTGCTAAATAATGGCTTACGTTTTCTCTGAAAATACACAATTTTTACTTTAATTACTGCTGAAGATGGGAATTTTGAACGAAATATATTATTGGTGCATTTGAAATAAAAAATCCGTGGTACTGGCGCGACGAAACTTTCCCACCGGTCGGTCAAAAACGCGAAATAAAAAAAAAGGTTTACAGTGGGTATACAAAATAACCGGTGGAAGGGACTTCGGTTTTAATTACTTTATTCACTAAGATATGTTCTTTTCACGAGGAAAATATTTGAAGTGACTCTGCTTGCTCACGCAATTGCCAGCTTTTCTTGCATTAACTTCCAACACTGAAATCGGAATAGCTGTTGTTTTTACGTCATAATATGTTCGGTAATATATTTTTACATTTTTTTTTTTTAAGTTTACAAATCTATTATCGAGCATAACATAAAAAATGTACATTATTCCGAATTCAGTGTTGAAAATTAACAAAAACATTTTTCTAGCAAAAGCATAGTACTGTCTGGTGGAAATCTAAATTTCAAGTGGGATTCAGTTAAAAATTCCACGACCATTTTTTTTTCTATGTGGTTTTATGTTGAAACACCAGCTTACTACCAGACTTTAGCCATTACGATTTGGAAGAAAAATTGGAGTTTTTTTTCTATTTTTGTAAAAATCGACTTTTTATACCTTCCAACGTTTGTTTGGCATCACTGCTACGATTGTTTTGAAAACATTACGCTCTCTTAATTTATTTGTTCCCATGCGTCATCTCTAAGCTCTCTTTAAGAATCAACCTTTCGCGGTTTTTTTTTCTCTCGGTTGCATTTTCTTGTTCATTGACGCTCTATTGTCAAACGGAGATTTTTCATTCATGGCGCTAATTTCAAAAAAAAAAACCGATGACGCCAAAATTATAATTTGATATTAATACTACGAAAAAAACAAAAGAAGCGAACATCAATTACAATGTATTTTGAAATGCCAATTTTTATGACTAACAACAACGATGTGCGCATAACAAACAAATGCCACCGTTACAGTTTAAAAATTACTGTGATTCACACAATTCCAAACTGGGACTTTGAAACGACACCAGCAATAAGCGGAGAGTAATTTATTTTGGTAACTGGTAGTAATCAAACTGTTCGTAGTAGATGGGAAGTAAATAATAATTAGGTGCAACATTCGTATAATTGGAAATCTCTCAAGGAAATTGTAAGAAATGTTTATTTCTAAATTTGGCTTCCGCGATAAAATATTTTCTATTTCACGGTTCTTGATTTTCGTGACGAGATTCAGAGAAATTCTGCTCCGGTGCCTGGTGTCATATTGCAAATGTTGTCATCTAATTACGTGGAAATTGCCACTGGCATTATTCTTGCTCAGAATGATGAAATAATTCAACGGTTTGTCATAATTTAAAAATTCATATTCATTTACAGTCACGACATAAATAACTAAATGCATTTGTAATTGTTATTAGGTGAGATTAAATTAGAAAAAAATGGGTTTCTTTGATAATTCTTCCGTAAACTTCTTCAACGTGAGTTGATGATCGTGTATCAACAATGCTCTCAAATTTACCTATTTAAAAGGAAAGGTCGCAATTCCTCGCTCTTTTTAAGAAGGGTAGTAGAAAGAATGCATCTAGGTAATGTAATGAACATATCCAAAATTATGGAGGGTAAAGTTTTGGGAGAATGCCTTTAAAAAGGTAGCCTAGAATATAAGGTTTTTAAGAGCCATAGATGTTAAATAATGATTAGATAATGCTAATGATTGCTAATTAACCTTCTTTTGTGAAATTCTCTAATTCATTAAACAATTAGAATTAGTTCAACTAATTCCCATTAGATAATAATAACTTTGTAGTTATATTTTAAATAATGTGTATGTATATATTAATATTAAATTTATATATAAGTAATAAAAAAATTTGCGTTATATTATGGAGTAGCTCAAAATTCCAATTAAAGTTATAATTCCGTATTATAGGACCAAAAACATACATAGTGGCAAATTATAATAAGTGAAGTAGGTCGTCATATTTAAATCATATTTTTCTGCTATTAAGATACATAAACTTTTTTATAACATTAGTATTGGAAAGTTGTATAATGCATTTGTTACTGAATTATGAAGATACGTTGTAATATTGTAATTTTCAAATCGGCCTTCGGGCTTAAAATTACAATCCTGAATAAATATTTGAATTAAATTTTTATTCTAATTGTAAAACTAATTGCAATTTGTTGCCATTACCAAAAAAAAAAATTGGTTTACTTTTACAAATAGAAATCTAATTGACTTCTACTAATGCAATTACATATTCAATTAGCTCGAATTAGAATCAATTATTTTGATAAAAATACATTTTTTCCAAAGAATTATTGAAGTCTTACGTCTTCAGCCCCTGTGGAGCGACTATTTACCTTTGCGGGCATTATTAATAGTCCAAGGCGGGGTCGCTTGACGGACTTTTCTTTTGAAAAGCTTGTATTGCTGAAAGCGAATATACCCGGTCATTCTAGCTATTAAACAGTTAGTATGTAATATATGTAGTACATATTATGTACATAAGTTATATATATACAATGTATATTATATATGTAGTTGTGTGAAATTCATATTATGAATATTTTGTTTTCTTTTATTTTTGAAAATATCAAAATAATTGATTCTAATTCGAGCTAATTGAATATGTAATTGCATTAGTAGAAGTCAATTAGCTTTCTATTTGTAAAAGTAAACCAATTTTTTTTTGGTAATGGCAACTAATTGCAATTAGCTTTACAATTAGAATAAAAATTTCAATTATCTAATGGGAATTAGTTGAACTGTTTCTAATTGTTTCATGAATTAGACAATATAAACCAATTGCATCAATTGCTAATGCTAATTGCAATTTAACATGTCTGTTAAGAACGAAACAATCTGTGCCACTCTTGATCAATTATATTTTATAAAAGTTTCGAACCAGTGGTCAGGTGAGCGTATTGCCAAATCCAAAACGATAACTTTTACCCGGGCTTGGCTGCTTATATTTTATAACGTTTTTTTGACATGAATGTTCAGCTAAGGACAGGTTGAACAAAACTGTTTATCTACCCACAACTGATAGGTTATTGTATGAAAAAAACCATTGTTAAAACTTTCAAAATAGAAAAAAGATTTTCTTCATAACAGGCATTTTCTTATTTAAATTTTCTTCCACAGGATCTATCTTTGATACACCCTACCCAACTTTCGATTTCTTTTTTCAAAGTAGTAGACCAGATTTACATATGCCGCAGACGTCAATTTTTGGAGTATTCTGAGCACGAATCACACGTCATTTTTTATTTTATTTGGACCTTGTGTGCTTTTATTCTCAAGAAAATTAAGCGTTAAAAGCGAATTATGCAGATTCTAAGCAGATTTTCCATCCCCCAACTCTGCCTATATCTGAGTATTTATTCACTGATGCACACTTAACAGTCTCACTTTCGAAAGCACCTAAACTATATAAAAACAATTGCGAAATTCCAGTTCTATAGCGCAATTTTACAGATAACGGCATTTTTGTCGCAAAGAAATTGTCGTATACAATTAAATTAATACGACAATTAACAGCAGTGCTATTAAGTGTTATCTATGACAAATATTTGAGGCTTCATAATTTATATTGTACTTCTTATATATATATTTATATATATATTATCAGGATAAGAAATACACTATATATAGTTCCCTTTTTAGCTGCCAAAATTTGTAATATGACATTGTTAAATATTTACTATGAATTTCACGTGGTGTAGGCGTAAAAAAGCGGGCGTTAGACTACCATATTATTATGTTACTTTCACGGCTAAAAAATTCCACGAAACATTGCTTTTTCGTGAAAAAATTTAGCGGTATCGCAAGCTTTTTTGTATTGGTTTCCAACCCAGAAATTGGAACAACTTATTCCTTTACGTTCAATAATATATTTTTGTAAAATTTTGCTGTTTTATTGCTATTTAATTTCTCAAGTGTACAAGAGTATTAGCATACAGGTCATGACTTAAAAATGTAAGTTATTCCGATTTCAGTGTTAGACATCAACAAATAAGTTGGCGTTGCCAACCTTGCGCATTTTCATAGCGAAAAAAATATTATGAAAAGGACATTCTAAATTCGAAATGAGTAATATTAAAACATATTTAATACGTTTAAAACAGTTCAGTTTTAAGTATTTACTTCCAATCATTTTAAAAATATATTAGTACGAATATGGAGAGAGACGAAGTTTTTAGGATATGACAAATAACCTTGGTGATATCATCATCATTAGCAAGAGTGAAGCAAAATATCTTAAATAGTAATACATTTTACACGAGTAATACAATATAATACATTTTAATGCGCAAAGCATAGTTCCTGGTTCCAAATTGAATAAATTAGATGAAATTAGGCCTATATTTACAGGTAGTTCATTTTATATAATTGGAGTGTCTGAATCATGGTTGATAGACTATGTATCTAACGAGGCTGTTAGTATAAAGAATTACAATTTGTTTAGAATGGATAGGGAGGTAGGAAGAAGAGCTGGTGGAGTATGTATGTATGTATTTAAGAAAAGATTTAAAAGTAAAATTGCTTTGCGAAATTAAAAATTATTTTATCTGTGAGGGTATGTTCGTTGAATTCGAAGCTATGAACAATAATAAGATCCTTGTGGGAATAATTTTAATTTTAATTTATTTATTCATTTAATTTATTATTGTTATTCCATCTTCCATATGGAAATATTTCAAGTTGCGAGAGTGGCATTGCAGATTTAGTTTTCCAATACGAAAATGTGATGGTAGGAGACTTCAACATAAATCTTTTTGAAAGAAGTAAGATATATGGCAGAGGGTTGTGATCTACATTTGGTGCATAAAGACCTTCCAACACATTTTTGTATTCAAACCAATTCATCTTCATCAGTAGATTATTTCTTAGTATCTAACAGTAACTTAATTGAATTAAAAGAGCAATATTTGTTATCGATTTTAAACCCACATCACGCTGCTATATATATATTTCTTACAACATAAGTAAGCTAACTGAATACCCAATTCGAGATTATGCGAATGTGAATTTGTAAAGTTATCTTTCTGATTTATTATTCTCTGATTATGCACGTATAAATAACACAAATGTTCAAGTGAATGTCCTTTGTGACATTCTTTATCATATTTCAATCGATATGTTCCTGTGAAAAATGTACATGAACACAAATATTTTGACTGGACCAATAAACTTTGCATTAATATGATGGCAGAACTCAGGAATCTTGCGTACAAAAAGTATATTGAACATAAAAATCACTTGGTAAATTTTCTGCAAGTATAGAAATCGCCTGTCTTAAAAGTAAGGAAAAGTTAAAATTTACTGATCGTATTTTTATGTGATATAACCTGAAAAAGATGGTCATTGTGAAAACTAATATGCCTGAGGGTCTCTAATGTAAATATAAATAGTTGTAATGGGTAATTCACAATACCTCGGATAGAGGATCCACAATTAGTCTTTTTTGAAAACGGGTACCCACATCGGGATACTGGGTTCGGTTTGAGAAATGTATTTGCAAATGAATTGTGGGCAGCATTATGCCATATTAAGTCACAAACAGTGGGAGACGATGGTATTCCACTGAAATTTATAAAAATGAGTTTTCCGGTAATATCAGCGCATATGGTTCACATTTTTAACACTATTATAACTATCACAATATGTCCTGAAATGTGGAAATGTGCGAGAGAAATACCAGTACCAAAAGTAAAACTTCGTCAACAATGTTCTGATTATCGACTGATAAGTATTCAACCTGTACTTTCAAAAGTTTTCGAACTGCTTAATAATGACCAGCTGTGTTTTTGTATTTACAGGAAAATTCATTATTATCAGAACTTCAATCAGGATTTAGAAAGGGGCACAACACAGTATCGCTAATGTTTGATATGATTGACGAAATAAGGGTTAAATTCAGACATGTTAAATTGCAATTAGCATTAGCAATTGATGCAATTGGTTTATATTGTCTAATTTATGAAACAATTAGAAACAGTTCAACTAATTCCCATTAGATAATTGAAATTTTTATTCTAATTGTAAAGCTAATTGCAATTAGTTGCCATTACCAAAAAAAATTGGTTTACTTTTACAAATAGAAATCTAATTGACTTTTACTAATGCAATTACATATTCAATTAGCTCGAATTAGAATCAATTATTGCAATTAGTTTTACAATTAGAATAACAATTTCAATTATCTAATGGGAATTAATTGAACTAATTCTAATTGTTTAATGAATTAGAGAATTTAACAAAAGAAGGTTAATTAGCAATCATTAGCATTATCTAATCATTATTTAACATGTATGGTTAAATTACATGATAAGTATACCGTGGCCTTAATTAGTTTGAACTTTAGCCGTGTCTTTAAGTCAATATGTCATGAAACACTGTAAGCCATATCAAATTTATGACTTCTCGACATCGGCATGTCGTTTCGTTCTTTTTTATGTGGCGAAACACAATCTGTTCAGTCCCATGGTGAAAACTCGCATTTACGGCGGACAAATCGTGGTGTACCGCAAGGTTCTGTATTAGGGCCCACGTTATTTTCAATTTACATCAATGACATCTTTGGACATATACTTTAAAGCTTAGTTTTATGCAACTTCTGGCTTATGAGGATAAGCCAATAAGGATTTTTTTTTGATAACTTCCAAAATCGCGTAAATAATGAGTTAACAAATATAAGTAACTGGTGTGAAAATAATTTTGCGCACATAAACTCGTCTAAATCAAAAATCATTAACTTTTGATTTAATCCCTAGCAGATCGGCTTCATTTATCTTAAATGGTTCAATTGTTCATAATATTAGCACCATAAAAATATTAGGATTTACTATTGATGATACTCTCAAAATCAGACAGGTAGCTTCTAAAATTACAATCTCGCTACGCAAGTTAATAACATAAATGTGTCTCATCCGCTAAAAATACGAAAACTAATCGCAAAGACAATGATAATGCTACATGTTACAAGTTTATTGTGGAACAAGTAAAGGTGTACCATATACCATTGATGTACATTTGAAACTATTTTGTTTTTTAACAAAACTATAAAATTTGGCATTCTCCAATACATAGTTTCCAAATTTGTAATTGGAAGATCTTCAAGAACCAATATTTTACAATTTCCGCGGGCACGAACGCCAATAATGCAGTGGTTTTTTCGATTTCGTAATATATGATTATGGAATTCAATAATTCCATATGAATACAGAAAATTCTCACTATCATGCTTTAGATCTAAGAAGTTCTTAATGTCTTGCTTGTAGAATTATTAAACTTCACTATAAATTGTTGTTGCTACACATTTTATATCATATCTCTCTCCATATTCGTTTTTAGTACCGTCATTATTGCTATTATAATAATCATTATTATTAAAAGTTTTTAAGAATTGTATTGTAAATTTTTTTTGTGTTTAGAGTTAAAATCCTATAAAAGGATAACTTGGCCTAGAAACCGTCATCGCCAATTATTTTATATATTTCTAATTTTCTTATACATTAAAAATGTATTAAGAATGTCTACAAAGTGAGATCACGTGGACCCAAAAATTCACGTTATACTACGGTTAAACATACCGTTGTCAGTACAAATCGACTCCCGACGACACGACACTCCACCACATAAAAGTACTAAACGAACGTTTCTCTCTTAGGTTATGTAGATTCTAATGTGACTCCTAAGAAGTCATAAAACGACCCGTTATTTTAGGGTAATAACCAAACTACTAATGATTTCCTAACTAGGAAACTCACCCCAAGATGCTTAAAACGAACTGCTTCTGAATATTGTAAAATTTCAAGCTTGTGTCGCAAAATCTTGGTCTGCGTAGTCAATTTGACCGATGGAAATTCCATAACCATTTTTTTAATACGGAGATTCACCGCGAGATGTCAGCATAGGTCAGTACTCTTTTGCAAATTATTTATTTATAGAAAAACGGTGTAAATTCGGGAAAGCACTAAAAATGCCAACACTTGATAAAATAGTTCACAATATTTCGTAATTTTACTTGAGTAATTCACAATATTTAGGTACACGACAAGTACAAGTACTAGGATTCTTGAATCTGGAAAAAGTAGTATATATTATTGTTATTATTATTATATTATGATTATTATTTGTATAAAACATTTCGCCTGCGCAGCGTTTGAAAATGTATATCTACAATTGTGCTTCAATACAGTATTTTATGTAGATTATTTGGGTGAAATATTTATCGCAAAGATTTTATCACCAAAAATAGCGCGGTCCCAAAACTAGTCCACCTAGTCAAGAAAACACAAAACAGTAAAAAAATGTTCTTTATTTTCTTTACTTTTCAACATAATCTCCTTTTAGCTAGATACACTTTTTCTAGCGATATTCATTCAATGTAGCAAAAACAGTCAAACTCCTTCAAATAGTCATCAATCGCAAACTGCACTCCATCACTTCATTGGCAAATCTTTTACCACAGAGTCATTTTTTGAAGTGTAGAAATAGAAAACAGTCCGAGAGAGCTAAATCTGGCGAATAAGGTGCGTGACGAAATCTTGGATGTGTGAACTGGAGCATTGTCTTGATGAAACGATACTTTCTTTTTCGCCAAATACGGTCTTTTGTCCATAATTTCATCGCCTGAACGCGATGCTTTGACTGTTCCTTTGCCTCAGGTTTTAAGTGGTAAACCCATGTCTCACAAATGGTTGTAAATCGGCGCAAAAATTTGGCTTTATTGCGGTGAAACATCGCCAAACACTCCTGAAACATCTTTGGAAACAAGCGCGGTATCAAGCTTGCGACCGGCTTTCTCAACTCCAAATCTTCGGTCAATATATGATGTATAGCACGTTTTGAAATGCCTATCATTTCAGATAGCTCACGTACTTTCAGCCGACTATCTTGGCAGCTAAACAACAACGTGACGCCTTAAAATTTAAAGCATATGCTTTATAAGGTTGCCTTTTTACAAAAATATTTTTTCAAACTACGAGCACCATCAACATTTGTAAACTTGTGACATGAAATGGTATTAAAACACAAAAAAAACATACAATTTCAAAAATTTGACAACATATTGCGACGTAAATACAATGTTGCTCCGATATTAATGTTGAAAACCGATGCAAGAAAAGCTGGCACTAATTTTTCACGAGCAAAAAATCAGGCCTGTTCTGAAAATCACAAATCGCAAAAGTGATTTGAAATCACAAAAACTGTGTTCTACACAACAAACTTTTTGAAATTTTGTGATTTTAAACCGGTCAGCTAAGCACCTGTCGATTTCAAATCACATGCTTATTTTTACGAATACTTTTATGGGAAATTTAAAATAAATTGCTTAATTTATTAACAGAATGTGTTATTTCTTAATTTATTTAGTAAAATTAAACATTTAGCGCAATAAAAACGCTAAAATTAACAATTTTTTGAGACACTACCTTTTGTTTATCTGTTTTGTGAATTTGTTTGTGGTTTGCTTGTGATTTCTTTTTGCTTGAGGTCATCAGCTGATTTAGTTTTCGAAGATTTAATCAATGCTTGCCAGACCAATAAAATTTTGTGACAATGAAAAAGTAAGTTTTAATTATTTGAATAAATAAAATACTTCAGAATAAAGTTGATTATTTGTGATGTTATTAAGAAAATAGCTAATAATTATTCAGTCTTCTTTGGGTAAATTCAAAGAAAAACTCCATAAACCTTAAGCAAATGGCAACGGAAACCAATTGAGAACTGTGACAATGCTGCTTTTTCGCGGTACGACCCGACTGCAAGAAATCTAAGTACAGCGGCAAGCTGAATACTTGGTGGAATGGAACTCGTTGTCAGAGGTGGTGATAAATCGTCCAAAATCGTTTGGAAAGCTCTCTTGTTCAGCCTGTATAACGATATAAAACTGAAAAGTACTTTATTTATAATCTTAATGTCTACATCAGTTTCATTTACTTACCATTTTTCGCTTGCATCCATAGGGTTGGATAAGTCGCGCAATTTTCTCTTCCTTAAGCTTAGATCCCACTATCGGCGCACATAGCACAATATGTACCGATTTTTATTGTGCTACATCGGTGCGTTTGACAAGGATTTGGGCAATTACTTTTTGAGCAGTCACATTATCATCGCATATTGTGCTATTTGTTTACGGTACATGTCGGCCGGAAGAAAAATTTGTGCATAATCTGCAAAACGTGGTCACACTATCAGCGCACTTTTTGAGAAATTGAATCATATGTTTTTTGTTTACATGTCTTTATACGTTCGTTGTTTAATTGCGTCCTTCGCAAATTTTTCAGAGCAAAAAATATAGCACCCGGCATTTAAGTTAAACTTTTTTTTGTTTTTTTTTTTCAACTTAAAAACGTAAAATGTTCTACTCACTTGATAATCTTAATTAAATCAGAACAAAATAAGTCAAGAAATCAGCTGTTTTTTTGTGATTTCGAGAAATAAAATCACATCGAAAAAGATAAAATCGTGTGATTTACAGAACAGGAAAAAATCACACGTGTGATTTCAAAACGGCATGTGATATGAAATCACGTGATTTACAGAACAGACCTGAATGTCTCGTGGAATTTTTTTTTTGGATAATATTCGTGGAATATTAAACATTGTATTCGATTTATCGAATCAAAAAATAACAAGAAAATGAAAATGAGATATGTCTTAAATATTAATGCCGCCTTTTACATGCCGGAACGTCCTTTGACGTATAACTGATTTGCCGTATTGGCAACACTGCTTTGGTTTAGTACTGACGAGCAACAACACCAATGAAATGTTTTGGCAAGAGGAAGCATATTTCACATACATTCTGCTCTCTCTCTCCTCATTGAAAAACATTGCGCTGTTTTGTGTAGAAATAGTTTAAATTTCGGAATATTTTTTAGAATTTTATATTAAATAAAAAGGCATCTATCTCCAGCAGTGAAGAAGTGTATGCAACAACTGGTGTGAAACCCTAAGTAAATAAAAGCCAATAGTTTATAATGAAAACCAAAAAGATTTTTCGTGCTAGTTATGTGGTGTTCCAATTTCTTCGATTCATTGTGGGTCTATTTTATACAAAGGGAGCTGTGATATAATCCTTCATGTTGTGGCAGTGATATTAGAGTGGGTGTGTTTGTGTGCCTGTACGGATTTGCGGAATCTATTTTAAAATTCGCAAAAGTTCAAAAGGCATATTTCTTTTTTGGTGAATGTTTTAACAATAAATACAAGGAATGTGAATGAATTCAGGTAGGGTCTCAATTAAAGTTGTACCCAAGGTGGTGGTGTACACACATAAATTTCATTGGAAACAGCTGATTTGCCACATTCATTCGTTCGAATGGAGGAGCATGAATGGCGACGAACGATTGTCGGTCGTTGCTTTGGAACACAAAGCGTATGTTCATTCAGAAACT
>JAHXMU010000566.1:71515-82749 GCA_019455685.1 Philornis downsi
TGGAGGTTTTCCAGTAAACAAAGTGATATCTAATTCACAGCAAGAATTCAAACTATTTCAAGATGGATGAAAAATGAAAATCCAGTCTGATTCTTTAGCAGTGCGATATGTGACATATTGTGCCATTTTTTTCTAGATCTGAGAAATTTGGGAATAGTTTAGATGACAAAATAAACCTTAACTATCATGTGGATACTGTAGTCCACCGTTTAAATTGTTCATTTCGTGAACAACCGATTTGGTGTTACCTAGATCGGTTTAGGAGAAGTTGGTTCATGCTTATACTCGTATCATGCCTAGTATTCTATATTGCGTAGAACTTTATAGTGGCACAAGAGATGACGTTTAATAGAGTTATGAGATATTTGCATTCGTTGAGGCGTTGTGTTCATATAAGATTGTATGTTACGCTTTTATTGTGCTGTAGTTTTAAAAATTATGTCGATCTTTTTTCAATACATTTCATTTGTCACATTCTATTCGTATTAAACACCTTTATATTCCCAAAATAATCACACTAATGGATTATGTTTTTGTAGTGAGAGAAGCTCTAATTTATAATTTACAAGCCTAAATCATTTAAAATGTTTTAAATTGTTCCGATTCCTAGAAAAGCCACATTCTGCAACACTTTTTCAGGCTTTCCAGTAAAATGTTGTGTTGTTAATTAAATTGTGAGCAGCCCTCACTACATACGAGTACAGATTACCTCATATTTCTACATTATGTACCGATTAATTTCTAAATTAGTCTTTTTTATATCTTTGAAAATCATATCATCTTTAAAATCATAGTATATCTTTAAAAATTTTATATTTAATTTTTATTATGTTTTATATTTATATTATTGATCAGATTAAACATATTTCATGAGTTTTTGCATATTCTAATTAAAATATAATTAGCAGAAAAACTTGAAAACTTGAATAATGGGGATTCACATATCATATACAAATTTGAAAAGACCAAAATATCTTCATGGTACTTTGATTTACTTTCATTTATTTTTATTCAGGATTACAATTTTAAGCCTTAAGGCCGATTTGATTAAATTACAAAATTACTACACATCTTCATAATCCGATAAGAAATACATTATAAAACTTTACAACACTAATGTTATAAAAATTTTGTGTATCTTAATAGCAGAAAAATATGAATTACAATGAAAGTCTACTTCACTAATTAGAATTTTTCATAATGCAATTTTTATAATGCATTTGTTATTGAATTATGGAAAAGATACGTTGTAATATTGTAACTTAATCAAATCGGCTTTAATTCTTAAAATTACAACCCTGAATAAACAAATTAAATTAAATAAAAAAAAATTATATCATTCGCTTCACAATCTGCCATTTTATCAGGCAACATTTGTAAAATATTGTGCTCTGATGAGACACCAAATTTTTCAGAAAAAAAATTTCAGTAAATTTACATTTGAAATAAAGCAAAGCAATGTCCATCGTGGAACCTTGAGTATACTGAATTTTTTCCAATACATATTTTGCTTTTAATTTTGTTTCAATTTAATATAAACGCCGATATAATTAACGTAATATCATATATAATTATTATTATTTTTAATAATACGTCTATTTTCAATTGTTTCAGATCAACTTTCCTGCTTCAATAATCCCATAAATCTACTCCAAAAAATTAAAATATTAAATCTAATTAATATAGTAGTCAATCCACAAAAGAAAAAAAATAAGGAGGAGGGCGTTAGGCAAATTATCATTGCTCCCGGCGCTATAACGGCGGCACAGGCCACATTTCTTCCCCGCATTCGTTAACCACAGCATGAACATACGAGATGGGAGGGTTCCTGGATAAACCGAGAACGAACAAGCATAATGACAGCGGCGAAGGTAACAAATTGCAATTCGGAGTTAGCTCCATGCAGGGATGGCGTTGTGAAATGGAGGATGCATACTATGCACGAGCGGGTCTTGGGAATGGCTTGGACGACTGGTCATTTTTCGCCGTCTTCGATGGCCATGCTGGTTGCAAAGTTTCCGAACACTGTGCCACACACTTGCTAGACAGTATCGTTAGCACAAAGGAATTCCAAAGTGGTGACCATGTGAAGGGCATACGCACCGGTTTCTTGAACATAGATGAAAACATGCGAATGCTGCCCGAACTACATCAAGATGCTGCAAAATGCGGAGGCACAACAGTTGTGTGTGCTTTCGTATCCCCCACTCAGGTGTATGTAGCGAATTGCGGAGATTCACGAGCCGTACTTTGCCGGGAAGGTGTACCGGTGTTTGCAACCCAAGATCATAAACCTATTTTGCCAGTGGAAAAGGAGCGCATATATAGAGCCGGTGGCAGCGTGATGATCAAGCGGGTGAACGGTACACTGGCAGTTTCAAGAGCTTTGGGCGATTACGACTTTAAGAATGTCAAGGAAAAGGGCCAGTGCGAACAACTGGTCTCGCCGGAGCCCGAAATCTTTTGTCGATTTCGCAAGGACACAGATGAGTTTCTAGTTTTAGCTTGCGATGGCATCTGGGATGTAATGAGCAATGAAGATGTCTGCAGTTTTATACACTCGAGGCTGAAAATCACTAACGATTTGGTGTACGTAGCGAATGAAGTGGTAGACACATGTTTGCACAAGGTAAATGATGTAGATCAATCAATTGGTGTTTTTGTGATTTACTACTGTATTGTTTTCCTTACAGGGCAGCAGAGATAATATGAGCATCATAATAATAGCCTTTCCCGGAGCACCTAAAGCTACCGAAGAAGCACTGGCCGATGACAGGCGATTGGAAAAACATATTGAAAAAATTGCAAGAGGTTGTTTCAAGTGCATTTTATGTTTCTAGAAAATAGTTATGATGGTGGTTGTGTTAGCCTGAGGAACGTCTCCGTCCCCAATATTATTTCATTTTATTTCGTCCCATCCCTGAAAATATTTGACAAAATTTTAGCGCATATAACGAGAGAGCAAAACCATGGTCAGGAAATGAGCAGTATTAATATAATAATATGATCAGTATTTTGTATGTGATAGTTTTTGTACCCAATTTGTGTTAGAACGCCAAAGAACGATTAGGTTAATATTTTTACGATAGATTTACTTTGTACTTAATCTAGTTAGTTGCCTTGTGAGTATGTTGGAAACAGTTGGCTTAACACTTTAAATTTATCATTTGTTAAGAAGCCATGAGATTAATGCCAAGTTGTTGCCTATACACAGAATAATTATTTATTTCGTATAATAAGGCATTTGTGCCATTTTATTATGGATACTGAGAATATTCACATGATCTGAAATCTGAAAATATCGTTTATTACTATATAGGCCTAAGTAAATCTATAACCCGACTATAGTCATAGCATTCAAGATTGCCTTAATACACTGAATTCCATTAAATACCTCTCTTTTCACGCAACGTTACAAGTACTAGCTATTTTTATGCGTATTTTAGAAACCGTTTATATTTATAGATGCTGAAACACTATATTTGTCACTACTTTTAAATTAGTTATTAGGAAACTGAATCAAAGTATCTAATGTGCAAAGCAAATTCACACGTATCAAAATTTGTATATGCTTATAGGCTCATTTATTTGTTCGAAGTTCAAACAAAGAAAAATTATTAGGAGTTTCCAGCTACAGAGTCCTCTTCGACTATTCCATATTTTTAAGAATAGAGCAAATAGTTGGAGATTCTTTTAATAACTATAACCCTGATGCCTTCATAGAGCGATATACATTTGCGTCTGTATTACATGTTAACACTTTCATGATACTTGTACGTCTTTTGTACATTAAGTACGCGCGACGAAATGAATAATTTTACAATTATTTGTAATCTACATATTAAGTTTATGTAAGTTGTTAGGCCGCCACCCATATCTATAAGAATGATGTATAATTTTCAAACTGGGCAAAAAGCACAGCGCAGAAATAAATAGGTCTGACTCATGTTTTAATTGAAAACCATATAAGGTACGTTTAGATACGTTCGAGACAACGGTTGTTGCATATAAAATAATTTGTTTTAGGTAGTTTCTCGAAATTATCGGTTAACTGACTATCTTGCCAGAGTTATGTATAAACCGAGACGCACCCCCTAGGATACAAACAAATTTAAGGAAAAAGCTAAACTTTTCAGTTAAATGTAGTTAGATTTGTGCAAATTTGTATTGTGTTCGTTAACGTTAGTTGCATTATTGCAGCAACGATTGTAAAACCTTATGCTCACAGAAATTGTCACAAGAGATTACTATTCAAATCCCTAAAATCAAAATAAAAGATGTGTTCTAGCACATATTGACACTGAAACCAAAAAGATTAATGTTAACACATATAGGACTGATGTTAAACATCATATATCATTCATCTATTATACCCATACGAATTCTTTATTTTTCGCTTCATTTTACACTTTCATATGAACTTTCTCTTGCGTGTAAATCAAAACAAATCTAAATTATGTCTCTAAATTAAATGGAGTTAGTGCCATTGTAATATAGAATGTGAAAAGTGTTCAGAAGTGAGCATAAGGTACGTTTTATTCAATTTCACATATGATTAGTATGCTAGTACGATTAGGATAAATAACTTACTCGTATATTTTTACAAATATTTTCTTTTTACTTTTACAAAGTTGTGTTAAAATCCAAAATACATTTTGTCGGTTTACCTTTGTTTTCTTTTGTACATTAATTATACAATATAGCTGCATGAGAAAGAACTTTTTTTGTGTCACCTAAATCTAATCACAGCCAACACCACATTCACTCACTCTCAGCAGCAGCCAGTTCGAAATCAATTTAAAATGTACCCTTTTTTCTTATAGAATATTTGCTTGAACAGAAATATGGTTAACATTTACTGTTATTACTTATTGCATTTCCATTAATGTCATTCTGAAGTAGTTTGATTCATTTGATTTAGTAAATCGCATTCGCTTTATTAACATTTACTTTACTTTGCCTCGTTACAGAGGAAATCGAGGAGAAAGAAATCACGTGTTACAGTGAATTACTGGAAGCTTTTCAACGTAAAAAGATTGCGGATCTTCCACCAGGTGGCGGTTTACATTCAAAGTAAGTACGATTGTCCTACTTGTTTATATTTTAAAATGGTATGCAAATGCTCCGCCCCGTTTTCCCGTGGATCATTTTTCGGCAGTTTAGTTAAGTAATTTCTGTGTTATTATCACAGTGTTTGTCTGTCTTAGCCTCAACTCCATCCTTTCTACTTTGAATTGATTACTTACTAAGATGGCGATTAGGAGGTAATTCGAAGCGCTTCGCTTTTTTGCGCTCCTTTTCTAAATCGTCACACTAGTTTTGAGGGTGTCTTACAATCTAGTTCTTCCAACATGACGAGTCCTTCCAATAGTGTCTCAGAACCTAGCCTTTCTATTTGTTTCAGAGAAATAGGAATACAAAAAAAAAAAAAAAAAAAAATGAAAAAATCGAACGTACTTAGATCTGTCATCGCACTTTCGGCAAAAAATTTGAGAATTTACAATTTGTTTCAGATTTTGTTGTTTCAATTTAATACAATTTGAGCTGATAATATTTTTTTTATCAATTAACAATGATAATAAATAAAATTATACTAACATTATAACAGAGCGACGTTTTGTTGTTGTTGTAGAGATTCCGTTAGTTCCAGGATTTCTCAGGAAAAATAATCTGTTGATCACATTTATTAGTAGATTATTATTTTGATTAATAAGTACAGTCCTAATCATTTTTCGGGTTTAAAAGTAAAGTTAAATAAAATACACATAAAGCTATGATTTCGATGAAACATTTAATTTAATTTAATTTATTTATTCAGGATAATAATTTGAAGCCTTAAGGCCTATTTGATTAAATTACAATATTACAACGTATCTTCTGCATAATTCAATAGCAAATGAATTATACAGGGTGGGCCATATGAGTGTTGGCGATTTAATTCTTCAATTTCTCGGTAACGCACGGCGCGGGGTGGCGGGGGGATATGTTGTTCGCTGCGCCGCTTCCTGGAAATTTAGTCGCCATGGAGCCGTACACGGGAGTGCAGCGTGCATTTTCTGTCCGAGCGTATTACGAAAACAATAAATCAGTGATTATGACATGTTTACACGCCATGAACACGGTTTACACGATTTAAGTGAAGTTCCAAGCGCCAATGTGATACGAAAATGGATCAGAATGTTCGAAACAACCGGCTCAACAGTACCAATTACGGTTCGTGGTCGCCCAGTTTCTGCAAGATCAGCCGACATTGTGGAGCATGTTCGTGTTTCAGTTCAGCGAAATCCGCAACAGTCAACACGTAAGAGAAGTCAGTCTTTGGATGTCAAAAGAACAACTTTACGACGAATTTTGAAACGTGGTTTGCATTTGAAGACTTATAAGATTCAGATAGTCCAAGAATTAAAACCCGATGATGTCAATAACCGACTTAACTTTGTCAATTTGATGCTAGAGCGGTTCAACAATTTCAACAACGTGATATTTAGTAATGAGGCCAATTTTCACCTTAACGGACATGTGAACAAGCAAAATTGTCAGTTCTGGTCCGAGACTAATCCCCGACGCTTGCATGAACGTCCACTTCACAGCCCTAAGCTTGTCGTGTGGGCTGGGATAACGTCAACCGGTATTATTGAACCATACTTTTTTGAGGACGAAAGAGGGCATGCGATGACGGTTAGAGCGAACAATTATTGCAACATGCTAGCAGACTTTTTGGTGCCAGCTTTGCAAGAACTTCAAGGCAATACCTCGAGGATGTGGTTTCAACAGGATGGGGCCACATGCCATACGGCTAGGGTATCCATAGAGCTGCTGAAAAATGTTTTTCCTGGAAAACTTATTTCGAAAAGGGGGGATATTGAATGGCCCCAACGTAGCCCCGATCTCTCTCCATGCGATTATTTTCTATGGGGCTACCTCAAATCGGTAGTCTACGAGAATAATCCGACTAATTTAGAGCAGTTGAAGAGGAACATTATTCAGGAAAGTAACAAAATACCGAGAACAACTTTTCAACGAGTTTTCCAAAATTTGCGACTTCGGTTCCAAGAGTGTCAGGCAGTCGAGGGAAGCCATTTGGACAACATTATTTTTAAGCCTTAAAAATTCCCATGCTTCTACTTTTTAAAAATACAAATATATTTTTTTTATGTTTCGTAGTTTTTTTTAATTGAATATTTAAACCGCCAACATCCTTATGGCCCACCCTGTACAACTTTACAATACTAATGTCATAAAAAAGTTTATGTATCTTAATCTTAATATGATTTACAATATGACGATCTTCTTATTAGAATTTTTCACTATATGTGTTTTTTGTAGTAAAATACGGAATTATAAACTTTAATTGGAATTTAAAAACAGATTAAATGTTAAAAATTAGTAACTTCAAGTATTTTTTTTAAGATTTACTTAACTAAGTAATTGAGATGCTATACAAGTAATGGCTCAAAAAAAAAAAAAAAATAAGGAAAAAATAATAAGTTTAGCAATAATCATTTCACCGTTCAGAATGAAAAGAAAGATGGATAGAAAACTATCTCACGGCAATATCAAAGAAAAAAAAGGGCTCAAGCGGATAATTATAGATGAGGAATATCATTGAAATATGCAAGAAGTCTCTTCTTGTAAGTGTTTTGGGATAAAGAAAAAAATTTTAATTTGTTTGGGAGTTTGTTAAACTGCCTGGCAACTCTTACAACTCTTACTCTTACTTTATTTTATTATAATGCTTGGGTCTTGCCATTGTAGAATACTATGCCATTTAAATGACCATTAAATGACCGCCTCTGGATTGATTGCAGCAGTGGATATATTCGAAGTAGTTTTCGACCATTTTTTCGCTGATTTCGGGCGGTACATTGTTTAGGGATTATCCGCGTAAACATGGTCTTTGACGTAACCCCACAAAAAAGTCATAAAATCATGCAATGAAGTCAAAATCGGTTGTGTTGTGTGGCTCGTGGCACCGTCTTGTTAAACCACATAGTTCATAATATTCAATTGTAGACAAAAAAATATGTTATCATATGGCTCTGAATTGAAATTCGGATTATCTGCTAGACTTCCACTAACAGCGCTTCCACATCTGTAGCGCTTTCAGTCTCTTCAAATTTCTTTATACGTAGTCTTGTCAATTACTTGCACAGTTAGTCGATTATGACAACCATAATCACGCCGTAATGCACGTAAAGTGCCCACGTCTGAATCGACACTTCTGTAGCGTTTTTCATTTATTTTTACGAGTTCTTCGATTGTTGAACGATCTATATTCGTAAATGGCAAACCTTTCACTAAATATATAACACTTCAGATGACAGGTATTTTAACAGCTGACAGCCTTGCAAGACCGGCGGTTTTGAAACTACTAAATTGATAACCCTATAGATGAACAATTGTATGTATAATGTCTTATTGGGCCTCCTGTTAGATGTGTGGAATCTGGGTTAGGACAATTTATTGGGTGGTGTGGGTGCGTGTACAGGTGTCTAAATGCACTAAGCACTGATGTGGGTGCATCAGAATTCACAAAGCAATTCGCTGGTCTAAGTTGTCTTTTGATTTGCACTCCAACTATTCACGATCGTTTTGTTGGTTTACGTACGTATTGATGGGCCGTAAAAATGTTTTCTTCCGAAAGGACAAAATTTGTAAACTCGCCAGTAATATGCGCAAGCAGATACACTAAAATATTTCGCCACCTGAACTGTGATTTGTCGTGAGTTCTGTTTTGTCGCTTGCGCTTTTAAAAACCCACTTGGCACTATAATTGTAAAACACGCTAAAATCGGAATTATCGCAAAAACAAAAGCACCGTCATCTGCACAAATCCCAAAGTTTGTGCGCATGGTTGTTTTGTCCAAACAAGTATTTTGATAGACCACCATAACAACCAAAAATGTATCGTTACACAAATGAAGCAAATTTATGGATGACCTTGTAAATATGAAACGCAACTTATGTTGTAGCTCATTAACAATGGTTGATTGTGGGTTTCCAGCCAAATGCCAAGCATAACACTGTTGCATTTGAATTCCATTTCAATAACTTTC
Source organism: Philornis downsi (assembly GCA_019455685.1). Lineage (NCBI taxonomy): Eukaryota > Metazoa > Arthropoda > Insecta > Diptera > Muscidae > Philornis > Philornis downsi. The sequence continues at coordinate 80,572 of JAHXMU010000566.1, forward strand.
TTTAACTGCGCTGTAACACAATATGCTTCCACAGGCTTGTAAACAATATAACATACTGACGGTTGTCAAAAAATGAGCGCGCTGTCTTTAGCCATTTGATTGTCTACTACTGTGTACTAAAATAAGTGCAATTGTTATAGATATTAAGTGATGCATTACTGATTACTTTCAAATTGTTTGGGTTTATTATTTATCTCATAATCTGAACTTTTTTCTTTTGTACGTTATTTAATTTAATTTAATTTATTTATTCAGGATTGTAATTTTAAGCCTTAAGGCCGATTTGATTAAAGTATAATATTACAACATATCTTCTCCATAATTCAATAACAAATACATTATACAACTTTACAATACTAATGTTATAAATAATTTTGTGTATCTTAATAGCAAAAAAAAATGATTTACATACAATATGACGGTCTATTTCACTTATTAGAATTGTTCACTTTGTATGTTTTTCATCCTAAAAAACGGAATTATAACTTTAATTGGAAATTGCAGCTACTCCATAATATAACAAAAAATTTAATGACAGATTAAGTGGTAAAAATTGATAACTCCAAGTAATTTTTAAGATTTAATTAACAAAGTAACTGAGATGCTACTTGTATAGCAAAAAAAATGAAAAAAAAAAATTATAAGCTTTTGTGATAATTTTTCCCCCTTTAAAAATAAAAAAAAAAAAAAAAAAAAAAAAAAAAAAATGGACAGCAAACTATCTGACGGCAATATCAAAAAAAGGGCTTAAGCGGATAATTATAGATGAGGAATACATTGAAATACGCAAGAAGTCTTTTCTCTGCAGGTGTTTTGGGATGAAGAAAACATTATTAAAGTGTTTGGAAGTTTATTAAGCTGCCTGGCTACTCTTACTCGAAAAGACCTGCTCATATAATATTTTGTATTATGAATAATCAATTGATTAGTGCGAATTGATCGAGTAATTCTAAATAATTTTGCAAGAAACAGCGGTAATTGATTTTTAATAGAATTAAAAAACAAAAGCAATGAACGAATAACTACTAAATGAGGAAAGGAACAACTCAGAAATTGTATCAGAAACGGGGACACGTGCACTATTCGATGAAGACGGAACAGATAACGTATAGCACGATTGAAGGACAACTGAACTTTCGTTATATTGCTTTTAACTGTAAAGGCATATATTTCGATACAATAACTTATATGCGCCATTATTAAACCATGTACTAGTTTTCGTTTAACATGAAGCGGAATTATTAAATCGGAATTATATAACCGCCGAAGGGTCATATTCAAGTGCGAAACTGCTCTATCAGTATGCAAATTAAATGAGAGCTTATCATCAATTATAACGGTCAAACATTCAATATTGTGCACAAATTCAATAGCTATCCCATTGTAAGACAAATTCAATTCACATGGACGGGAAGCAAACAACATTGCTTTTGTATTACACGGAATCACTTTCAGTTTATTTGAGGACATCCACACAGAGAGACAATGGAATACATCCTAAATTTTTGCTTGAATAACGTCATTATTGTGGTAACTTCTATTGAAAAGCAGCTGAACGTCATCAGCATACTCGAAGCATAAACAATTATCCAACTTACTAAACAGATCGTTTAGGTAAAAAATGAAAAGCATAAGTTCAACTACCTTGCGGAACACCACTTCTGACTGGCACTACGTTCAACGTTACACCATTGAGACACACGCATTGCATCCTATCACATATGTAAATATGAATACATAAGTATGCATCATACATTTCCCCAAATCCATAAAATTGCGAAAGCTTGTTTATGAGACTGACTGAAGGCTTTTTCTAAATCTGGAGAGATTAGAATACTAAAATTATGGTCGTTAACAGAGCCAATGTTAGATAGATAGATTCCGTTGTTCACAGATATTCTCCTTACAAAATTGTTTGCTATATAAATGATTTAGTTAGGCTAATACCTTTGTTTCGATACCATCATATCCGGCATAACTTATTGATCCATTTTATATTTTTAAGTCAATGTTTAAAATCATATAAATGGTCTTTTATCAACTTTATGTTATGTTTACTAACGTTTATTTCATTTCTTTCTTTTTAGGTATCATGTTTTAGAGCGGATATATAAGGAAGTATTCCCTGAAGAACCAATAGAAGTACGCAATCTTTTTTATAATTATTAACAAATCAAT
>JAHXMU010000566.1:86276-132811 GCA_019455685.1 Philornis downsi
TGTTTCCTTTCTTTTTATAGCTAACTTAAATCTTCCGTGAGTTTTTATTTCGTTTTGTATTTTAACTGAATTGTTTTGTTGGTAACTTGTTTAAATTCTTTTTTTATAACGTTTAGAAGAACAAAATGTTTTATGCCTACCCACAACACCTACTCTCTTGTTAAACTCTTCTACTATATAGTTTTTTTTTCATAAATGTTTGTTATATCATTATATATTATATATCTTCTTGAACCGATTAGTTTTTAATCATTACATATTATTAATTTCAAGTTCTATTTTCTCTATAATGTAAGCCTTATTCTGAAAACAAAAAAACTAAACAAAAAAAAAAAAAACACAAAATAAAAACACAACATATATTCCTAAAAAGAAAAACAAAACATAGAAAGAAAACAAAAAACTAATTGAAGGTGAAAAATAATTTTACACTTTTTTCCAACCTAAGCTAAAAATGAAAACTATTTGTAAATTAAAAACAAGAAAAGAAAAAAAAACAAAACAAAAAGAAACTGAGAAGTAAAAACCAAGAGAAAAAAGATTATAAGAAAAAAAAAAAAATATACGCTCGAGTTTGTAGTAAATGTTGAAAATAAACAACTCACTTAATTTTTCAAAACTTAAGCAATTACAAAGAAGATGGGTAAGCTATGATGAAACCAAGGCCAGAAAATGATGTCATTGATTTTCTAAATTTTAGTTTATTATTTAATTATTTATCATATCCACAGTGTACCAGTCATATCATCTCCATAAACGACAGCTGTTGTCTTTAGAAGCAGTAAGTATTGTCTCTCCAGTATAACTGAAAGCACAGGAAAAAACTTCCGCGTCGTGGCCGGCCAGCACTTGTGAGCATAGGCCCGAGTCAATCAGCCACAAACGAGCAGTATGATCAGCTGAGGCCGTTAAAAGCAAACTTCCAGGAGGGCTGAAACAAACCTGTTAAATAAAAGCTGTTATGGCAAATATTGAACTATACGGTAAAATTCCATGGAACTAGATCTCTTTTTTTACAAAGCCCCAATGTGGAGGACGTTCTACGTTAAAGCAAATTTTATGCCCATAAAAAACCATTTAATTAGTTTCGCACTTACCTTTGACACCTCTTCGTTGTGACCCACCATCACCGACAACATTTCCAAGTCTCCTTTCAAATTCCAAACACGGGCTGTGCAATCATTGCTGGCCGTAGCCAAACGTCTGCCAGTACTATCGAAGGCCACATCTAAAATTTCATCTGAGTGTTCCCGAATAGTGTGCAAAGGTTCATTGGTACTTCGTACATCCCAAATACGTGCAGTGCTATCCAGAGATCCAGTGGCGATAAGATCACAGGAAAAGTTCCAGATGCTATTACTCAATTCGCCTGTATGGCCGCGTAATTGAGTAACCACGCTAATAGGAAACCTCATGAATATTATGTAAATTAAATCCACAACAGTGCGATAGTGAAATTAGGGCCTCGACCAAGCCAAGAATTTATTAAAGTACACGAACATGGCATCACACAAATCCGCCCACATTTTGCCCTCGGTGGTAACATTTCTTTCTGCATGCTTTAAAATATTTCAAGCCGGTTTCTCCGTTTTACTTTAGTAAATTATGAAATATTCGGAATTTCGCATTTTACAACAAGGTCGTAGTAATAAAAATGTTTCCAATTTTTTTAGATTTTAGATGAACTGTCCTACATGTGATGCGTAAGGTTTTGGCTTGGTACGGGCTACTTTTGAAACGTTTATTCTTTTACTTTAAATACATATGGGTAAAATTCATTATTCACTTTTTTTATAAAGATATTTCATTAGACATCCGCTTTCTTAGCTATAAATAGGAATGTGCGTTTAATTGATTAATTATGCATTTGAGTTAATCACATTTACAATTAAAGAATTATTCGTTATTTTGATTATTCAAAATTCATGATTAATTGATTAATTAATCATGAATTATTAAGTAAATTGGCGCACATGTTCCTTAAATATTTGAATTTGGAACAGATTGCTCAAATTTGATTAGTCAACTTTTAATTAATTGTTTAATCATAGCTCTGAATAATCAGAATTTTGGAGTAATCAACATGTACGGAGTAGTCAACAATCGGATTAATCGCACATGCCTAATTTTTAATTCATTTGTTTAAAGAATTTACTCAGCAAAAAAAATAATGACTATCAGGTATGTTCCAGATTCTACTTTGAAGTAAAAGTAGTTTGTAATCACTTCAATTTGACACTTGAGTGTTCTGGATTTTACTTTTCATTTCTGTTTTGTTTTCGAACATCAATTCGTAGTGAATTGCATTGTTCTAGAAACTACTTTTAGGCAAAAAGAAGTGGTTTAAAAATACTTTGAAATTTTATTGTGAAAGAAAAATTTTTGCAAATAAACATGTAAGTATAATAAATAAAAGTGGTAAGATTCCTTTGTTTCAATAAAAATTTTCCTTGTTTGAAGGGGAAAACACAAGAATACAACGCAGGATGAAATTATGCTACGTTTTATGCAAAACAATCCAGACCTGGAAAAAGGGGACCATGTAAAATTGGAAGAATTGTGGAATCTTTTTGCGTCTTAGTAATTTCCACGTGAGTTCCATCAGTGCATCCTACTACACCGGGAATACCAAATTTTTGCATGAAGTGGCGCTTAGACAAATTTTGTTCATCAACTGTCATTTTCAATTTAATCCACCTAGGACAAATATATTTTTCTACAACAATAAGCACTCGATTTAAAATTTTGCAGGTGGTGCTTTGTGCTAAGGCCACATTAGTGTCTTTTCCGACCCCTTGTTGAAATCCTCCTTCTGCTAAAAATCTTAATGTGGCAGCAAGTTGTAGTTCTGCCGGAAAGGATGACTTGGGCAGTCCCAATTTTATGCAATGTAAAATGTTTATTTAAAAATTTAAAGAGCTTCTGGTGCAACACAATAAATTGAATGCACATTTGACAGCGCTGTAAAAATTAATAAAATAAAATTGAATGACTATAAAATTTAATTAATTATGGTGCGCAACTAAATTCTCCCTTTCTTTTTTTTTCATAAAAATGCAGCTTTATTGCGAAAACAAGTTTACAAATGATTCATTGAAAGTATTGCCCATTGCAAGCTACTACTTTTTCCAATCAAATCTCGAATTCCATCAAGGTAAAACTGTTCATCTTTTGAGGTTATCCACGAATCTAGTTGGTCAGCCAGACCGTGTGCCATCGAACGGAACAATATCTGGAGAATACGTTTCCATGTAGATTTTAACGGGCTTGGCCATGTGAGGCCGAGCGTTGTCATGCTGAAGAATCACTTTTTCGTGCCTCCGCGTATTGCGGCCGTTTATCGTGCAGAGCTCGACTCAATCGGATTAATTGAAGTCGATACCAATTCCCAGTGAAGGTTTCGCTTGTTTTTAAAAGCTCGTAATAAATAACACCCACCTGGTACAGAGCATATCATTCACGGCAGGCCCCATGACTTTCTTTTCTTTGGATTGCTGTAATGAATCCATTTTCTATCACCCTTCTTTTTTTTTGTCGCAGAAGCAGTTGTTGACAGGCGAAAAAACGACGCTCAACGCCCCTTGGCTTCAACTCATAAGAAACCCAAGTTCCTTGCTTTTGAATCATTCCCAACGCATGCAATCGCTTGGAAATGGCTTGGCGGGTAACTCCTAATACTAAAGCAAGCTCTGCCTGCGTTTGACAGCAATACCCATCAAGCTGTCAATTCAGTGTCTTCGAAGGTTTTTTTTTGCCTTCCTTCACGCAAACGATCGTCAACATCAAAATCACCGTTTTTAAAGCGACGGAGCCAATCTCGACACGTTGATTCACTTAAAGCATCATCTCCGTAAACGTTTTGAAGCTCTCGATGAGCCTCAACCGTCATTTTATTCGATTAAAAGAAGAAAATCAATATTTTCCACATATGACGATTATTTGGCACAAAATCATACATATTCACACAAGCAAAAGAATATGACTACAAAAAAAGTCACTATTGTGTCGAGGCGGTATATTTGCCATATGCCTAAGCTTGGCTCATGACGTTTAGGTTATGGCTAAATCGACTAGCACTCACAGCTGGCGCCATATATTGGCAAGCAACGGGAACTTAGTTGAGCACCTAACAAATTAAATTAACTATAAATTAGCTTATATAAATTACTTGTGAATAATCTTATATTTTGTGAGCAGTTAGGATATGAACTATAAAGGAAAACAGGACAGTTTTTAAGATTAAATGTGTAGGTTAGCGATAATTTTGCCAAAAGTGTTAGGCGCTGCAGTTTATCAAAAGATGATCAGATTCGTTTTTTAAGATTTTGACAGAAATGCTTTACTTTTTTTATAATATGTCTCTTCTAGGAATTTAAGTTATGGTAGAATCGACTAGCACTTACAGCTAGCGTTACCTATTGCCAAATAACAGGAACTTAGTTGCTGACCTAATAAATTAAATTAACTATAGATTAGCTTGCATAAACCTCTTGTGGATAATCTATATTTTGTGAGCAGTTAGAAAATGGACTATAAAGGCAAATACGTGCAGTTCTTAAGATTAATTTTGTAGGTTAACGCTAATTTTGCCATAAGTGTTAGGCACTGCAATTTATCAAAAGAAAAGATGATCAGATCCGTTTTTCAGGATTTTGACAGAAATGCTTTACTTTTTTTTTATAATGTTTGACAAATTTGTGGAGAATTTTGCAGGGGTCTTAGATTTTGTCAGCTTTAGCAACTTCACGCTGCTGCAGCCTCGAATCAGCTAATGTACCCCAATTTCACAGTGTTTTTTGTTTCTAAAACGTACATTGGAGAATATTTGTAAAATAATGAAAGAGCTACAAACTATTTTCGAAAATTTTCGTGCGAAATTCCAAACAGTTTGTAATGTACTAAAGTAAAACAGAAAAGATATTCTATTTCAGAGAAGAAATTTTCTTAGACTTGTAGAACAAAAGAAATCTCATGATATGGGCAAAACGGAGTGGCATTTGGAGTTACCGTGAACATTTGCTCTGATAATAATTCAGTTTGCTTCAGTCCCTAATCAAGAAACATTAACTTGCATTACCATGTTATTGTGAATGGTTACCTTTTCGATCTCACATCCCAGACTGCAGCTGTTTTATCAAATGACCCGGTGAGCAACAGATTGCCATCTCGGCTAAATCGACAGTTTATCACTTCAGCACCATGATGATTTAAGGTTTGAATTTCCTGTTTCGTTTCGATGTGAAATAGGCGCGCTGTGCCATCCATTGAGGCTGTACACACCGTCTCACTGTCGATGGGCTGAAATTCTGCAGAAACGATTTCGGCTGTGTGGCCAATGAGTGTACTGCGACATAGACCAGAAGAAGGACACCATATTTTGGCAGTATGATCAAAGGAACCAGTTACGACACGATCACTGTAAAGGGAGAACATATTTATAATATAAACATTAAAGTTACCCAATCAAATCAAGGAAATATTAGTAAATCGACATTTTAAATAACCAGTTTTAATAACAATCTAAAAACGAACTCACAACTGATGTAGAATACAGAATTTTTTTTTTTGTTTTAATGGTCTCATTTCAAAATTGGAAAAGGTGTGTGGTATTAGCGCCACATACGATTTGTGTAATCAGTTGTTTTCACTCAGATCAGTGACCAATAATTTTTGGAATTGCTAAACATTTGCTTTCGAGTTTGTGTTCATTCTCGCAATTGAACCAATTGAAAAGTAACGTTGCCTATTTTCTGAGTCTTGGGTATTTTAGTAACAAACACTTTGAAGCTCCTGTTTTGCGGTCGTTTTTACGTGTTGCTTTTAGTGGTCGTAAATAAACAAAAAGCTCCAAACTATAGAGTTTACTTTGTATTAAAGTTGCTACCCAATTCTCATTTACAAATAAAGAAGTCCCACGTTTGGTTAGAAATGGCAATGATCTGGGTCGAGATCGACACAATACGCAGAAAATTGATAACTTGTTGTACGAAATCCGTCGTATTACTTTTAAAGGGTTAGTTCAAGGATAATAAAGGGTGTCCAAACAAGAACGCAAGACTTAAATTTGGCGCCATTCGAAGTGTCATTGTTTGATATTTGAACAATTGTTATTGTTTGCTAGCAGAAGGTACGAGGTTAGTAAAAATGGATCTCTACACGAATGAACAACGCATTCTCATTGTGAAATTGTTTTACCAAAATGGTTAAAGTTTTACGGCTACAGTTCGCAAATTGCGATCAATTTGCTCCAAATTAATGCTCCAGAAGAGTCAACTGAAATGAGATTAACGTAAAAATTTGCAAAAACTGGGTCTGTTAGTGATGCAAAGACAACAACGCGCCTTCGACCATGTCGATCGACCGAAAATGTCGCAGCTGTATGTGATGATGTCGCTCAAACTCCATCCACCTCAATTCGACATCGAGCTCAGCAAATTGGTGTCTCCAAATTTACTATGCAGCGAATTTTGACGAAAGATTTGCATCTTCATGCATACAAAGTTCAATTGACTCAGGAACTGAAGCCAGCTGACCATGGACAAGCGAAGGGAGTTCGTTAATTGGGTATTGGAGGGACAACATGAAAATGCTGATTTTGCCGATAAAATCATCTTCAGTGACGAGGCCCATTTCCATCTTGATGGCTTCGTCAATAGGCAGAATTGTCGCATTTGGGGTGAGGAAAATCCTCGAGTGATTCACGAGAAGCAAATGCATCCTCAAAGTGTCACTGTGTGGTGTGGATTTTGGGCTGGATCCTTCCATTGGACCTTTTTTTATGAAAATGAGGCATGTCAAGCGCAAACTGGAATAGACATACTTATCGATTTTACGCCACCCGTAGATAATAATGCCAAGCGCTTCGATCTTCTGCGCTTCTTCTCCAATTTATCACACCAAGTCTCGACAGTATTTCAAAAGTCTGATTCTTCTAACGGAGTTTTGGTCGCCCTAAATAAAACTAAAGATTGCAGCAGTTTATGAATAGGAAGTTACAGTCGGATAATCGCCACATTTGCATCAGTAATGTGTATTAGGAGTACTAAAAATCGTTTGATTTTTTTAAATTTTGCCAAGCATTAAAAAATAATGCAATGGACAAAAATTCTGGTGGTTGCAGTTTAAGGATTATGAGCTAAACTACAGTGATGTGAAAAATAATAAGGACACTAATGTCAAACTATAACATTTGATCAGAAAATACGTAAAAAGAGAAATTGCTAAAAATAACTGTACTTATTTTTAGGTAATATATTACAAAAACGAGTTCCATTATGTTTTTTAAAATTGTTGTTTTTATTTTAAATTTTTTTAATAAATTAAACTTAAAATACAAAGTCACCCTGTGAAAAAAATAAGGACACTTCGTGTTTTCATCTAAATAAGACTATAACATTAACAAAAAAGAAGAGATTCACAATTAATACTATTCTAATATTGTTTTCCAGCGGTTAATATTTTGTTGAGGCTCCTTTGTTTTTTAAAACTGCTAGGCATCGTCGGGGCATAGAGTCAACAAGGTTTTGACAGACTGAAATCGGTATATTATTCAACGCAGCCTGAATTAATTCCCATAGCTGATCGCAATTCGTGGGACACTTTCCTCTAATTCAAGTTTTCACTATATTCCACAAATTCTCGATCGCATTTAGATCGGGAGATAATAAATTTATCTTGTTATTTTCCAAACCACGTCTTGGTGCACTTTGCCGTATGTTTCGGGTCATTGTCCTGTTGCAACACCCATCGCAGTGGCATATTTTCTTCGGCATAAGGAAGCATACAATTTTGTAGAAAGTCAACATAATCTGTTGCTTTCATAATGTGCCTGTATACGATACAGTGACCCAACACCATAGTAGGAAAATGATCCCCAGACAATGATATTACCACCGCCGTGCTTTACCGTCTTAAGAGTGTGGGTTGTATTTCGTATTAAATGGTCTTCTTACAGTATGAAGACCCCTATCTGAATTAAATAAATTAATTTTTGTCTCGTCCGACCATAGAACATTTCTCCATTTTTCTTGAGGCCAGCATGAGTGAACTTCATCGAATTTTAGCCTTTGTTGTACGTTCTTCTTCGACAACATTGGTACTTTTCTGGCACTATGAGCTTTAAGGTTCTCTTTAATAAGTGTTTTTCGAATTGTTGATGTGTCTATTTCTATATTTAAATCATTTTTTATCTGTTTCGATGAGATAAATGGATTCTTATTTATACATCGAATGATTTCACTTTTAACTGTAGGTGTAATTTTTGGTTTTCTACCACGTGTTTCTCTTACCGGAATCCATTTGACTGCATTTTCAACCATTGTTTTTGAAATTCCAAGCAACTTTGAAATTTTTCTATAAGAATTTCCATCTTTATGCAAATTTTTTATAGTTTTTTTTTAGTTTTAGGTCACACTGCTTAGATTTTCTCATTTTTCACTAAATACTAAAAAATTTTGCTGTTCTTAAGTTTGAATTGAATTTAAAGTTTCACTAAAATCACTCTTCTTGCCTTTTGTACACAAAAAATAACTTTTAAAAGTATTGATATTATTTTATTTTAGTTAATCGACAAACTGTCCTTATTAATTCGCACAATCAAAACCAACTGATCTCTGCTTAATAACCTATTTTTTTTTTAAATGCATACAAATTCTAAGAATTTTTGTAACGGAACTTGTTTCTGTAATATATTAGCTCAAAATTAATACAGTTATTTATGAGCAATTCTCTCATTTTACTTATTTTCTGATCAAATATTATTGTTGGGCATAAGTGTCCTTATTATTTTTCACATCACTGTAGATACTATGTTCCTTTCAACAGGGAAAAATTCCACGAGAAGTTGTTTGCTCTTGGAAAAATTTCATGGCATTGCACCTTTTTCTCTATTGATTTCTAATCCCGAAATCTGAATAATTTATGTTTTTACGCCATAATGTGTTCGATAATATATTTTCAAAATTGTGAAAATTTATCTTGTTCTTATTAATATTTATTACCTTTCACAAGTTCACTAATGTATTCATAAAAATATTATCCATTTTTCGGTTTCAAAAGAAAAGCTAAATAAAACACACATAAAGCCATGATTTCGATGAAACTTTTATTTCATTATAATGCATAGACCTTGCCATTATATATGAAATACAATGTCATTTAAATGACTGCATCTGGACTGTTTGCAGCAGTGAGTCCTTTTGAGATAGTTTTCACAAAAAAAGCCGATGACACCTCCAGACCATAATGCGCACCAAATAGTCACTTTCTCCGGATGCAATGGCTTTTCCACAATCTCTTCACGATCTCCGATCCCCATATGCGACAATTTTGCTTGTTGACGTAACAACCAAGTGAGAAATAAGCTCAATCGCTGACGAAAATTTTGTTCTATTGAAAGTTCACATTTGGATCACCCGTTTTAACTATTTTAACGCGTTCTTCGGTTGTTAAACGATCTACATATATTCGTCAATAACAAACCTTTCACTAAATAATTAACGCTTCAGATGGCAGACATTAAACAACTGACAGCCTTGCCAGACCGGCAGTTTTAAAACCTATCCATTTACTGGTTTTAAAACTGCCGATGTGGCCCTATATACAGTAGTGGTCAAAACATTTGCAACCGAGATGACATGAATGGTTTGCATTTTTGTTTTAATTACCAATTTATGAAAACATTTTGTCGTTTTCTTAACTTCACTCGTTATTTTTGTTAATCAAGAAAAAAAGCCATTACTTTACAACAATAGGAAAAAAAATTGCTACAGGTAGTAGAAGTTGGGTGTTCAAAACATTTTCAACTCTCTTTTCTTTTATTTTTGATTATGTAATTAACACTAGGAAATTCTAGGACATAACGGCAATCTTATTCCTTTTAATCATTTATAATTTACGTATTGGCATTTTTTCAAAAAATGCATGTTTATTGGTTTGGTAAAGCAGTTTTAGTTCGGAGTTGAAAAGGTTTACTTCGCTTTGCAAATTTTTGAAGAAAATGGCTGGAAGTATTTGTTTGTTGTTCGGGATTAAAAGCAGGGTTTTTAAGTGATTTTGAAAATGGACTTTCTCAAAAAGAAGTTTCTATAAAATATGGTATTCATAAATCTACGGTTTGTCGCATAGTTAACTATGGAAACACCCAAACAGTTCATGAAGGTGGAAGACTTCATGCAACAACTGCAAGTGAAGATCGGAAAATCAAGAATGGTTTTTACGAAGCTCTTCCCAGAGAAGCTAAAACAGAAATTCCCGTAAATGCGAGTCTTTCCACTATAAAAAGAAGAGTACGAGTTTACGGTCTCAGAAGCTACAGGTGCCCCAGAAACCGTTTATGTCAGAAAGAAATCGTAGAGCTCGCCTCAACTTTGCTCAAACCCATTTTAATTGAACTCAACCAGCAATGGAAAAATGTGTTATGGTCTGACGAGTCAAAATTTAAGCTCCGAGCATCATATGCAATAGCCAATGTTCGACGATCTCGGGGAGAAAAGTTTAATCATAGGTACACAACCGCCACCGTAAAACACGGAGGAGGAAATATCATGGTGTGGGGATGTTTCACGGGATATGGAATATGTCCAATTCACTGCATTACTGATACAATGACAGCCACAATCTATAGAGATCTTCTGAGCTCAGTTATGCTTCCGTACGTTGAATGGGAAATGCCACTTTAGTGGATATTCCAGCACGCTAACGATCCCAAACACACGGCTACGGTTGTTAAAGGCTGGTTGGAGGAAAATCAAATCAAGGTTATGTCGTGGCCACCTCAATCTCCCGATTTCAATCCGATTGAGAATATTTGGATGATTGCCAAATGTCGTATTCTGAAATGGTTATGAGCTTTCCGTCGAATTGGAAAAGCAGTGGAATGCCATTTCAAGCGATTACATGGAAAAGATTATTTGCTTAATGCCTAAAAGATGTTCGGAAGTAACAAAAAAACGACGGCTATGCCACAAAATATTGAACACTTAATATTCAGCCCAATTCTTAAAACTCACAGCCCACTTGAGCTACCGCAAACTTTGTAAGTAGATTCCTTAAAAAGTAATATAATTGAATAAAAAGATGTTTTTTAGATTTGAAAAATATTGCAGGGTAAATAAACCAGCCTTTATTTACCTTTAATTACCTTTTGGATATGTTAAGAGCACATATTCCACTAAAGAGACAGTCAGTTGCAGTTTCCCCTGTCGTGAAGTTAAGTGCAGCGCTTCGCTTCATGGCCGAAGGTGGGTACCAAACGGGTGTGGGGAAGGACTCTGATGTGTCTGTGGCACAAAGCACCTTCAGTAAAATTTTGACAGAAGTAATCTCTGTTAAAGGTGTATTTTTAACTAGGAGACGCAGGTTATCAATTAGAAGCATGGCTTATGATCCCTCACAGATGTCCGCAAGATGGGTCTGTTCAAATCAAATTCAACGAAATGCATTCCAAAACTACTGAGGTTATAAATGGTGTCCTGAAAAACATTTTTTTGGCGCAATCCTCTTCAAATTTTTGACGGAATTATTTCCAAAATTTGACATCATTTTTCCTTTTTTTATGACATTCGTAATAGCTACTTTTTTCCCCGGGAAGAGTTTCCCAGTTTCGAAGTTTATTTAGAATAGGAGGAAAGTAAAATCTCCCTGGGAGATTGTTTGAGAATAGGAGAGTTGGAAAAATTTCCCAGGGAGCTTTCATTCATAATAGGGCTGATTGTTTTTTAAGCTTTTTTACGACTTGCAAATGTTTTGAACACTTCAATTTCGGATTATTTTGTTAAACTATTTTTTTTATGTTTTAAGGTAATGAATATTTTTCATGTTGCAATATATTAAAAAAAATCGTATTTAATAAAAAAAAAAATTAAGATAATTCTTAAGGTGTTTTGATTAAAAAAATTTACTTTTAGTTAAAATTTCACCTAAGTTGCATATGTTTTGACCACCACTGTATGTTAGTCAGTTCACCTGTTTGAAACTTCTGTACTGCTATTCTTACAGTTACTTGCACTCCTCTCCTCTGTCTGGCTTGTGAGCATCATGGCTGAGGGAGAAGTCTCAACATTTTAATTTCCTAATACTTATTGCTGGACAACAGCAACAATAATGCGATTAGAAGGCATTCTTATTAATGCAAGTGAATATATTTTTGGCGCTTCTGTTATTTTGTGAACAAATAACTCCTTAAAAAGTTTCCGTTTTAACTCTTTAAACTGCACATTACAAGAGTAGTGATAAAATTACAGCTGCAGTCAAAATAATAGTGGGGGGTATTGCGCAAATTTTAAAGAAGTAAAAAGGTTATAAAATAATTTTGTAAATTTTTAAGTTTAATTTTTTTAACATAGTTCCTTTTATAAATTCTAGGAAATAAACAAACAAAAACAAAAATTCAAGATAGTTACAAAAATATAAAAGTATTCAAATTCTTTCAAATATAGCCGGTCAAAATAATAATAGTGGTATTCATTTAATGGTTAGTACAAACTAAATAAATTGATGCGTGGGCTTAATGTATATTACGAAGGGTAAGCGTCCTAATTAGTATTTTGTGGCAAACCCTTTGTTGCCAATTACCGTCTCACAGCGTCGTGGCATATAGTTTACTAAATATTGGCACCTTTGTGCGGGAATGGACATACAAGCATTCTTCACAACCTCCCACAATGTGCTGTTGTTTGTGGGATTTCTTTGCGCGATCACAGCCTTTACGTCACACCACAAATTCTCAATGGGATTGAGATCTGGAGACTGGGCTGGCCATTCCAATACGCGTATACCTATATTATTTTCTGCAAACCACTGTTTTGCTAGACGGCTTGAGTGCTTAGGATCATTGTCCTGCTGAAAGGTCCATATCAAAGGCATTTCATCCGCAGCATATGGCAGCATCACTTCCGGTAATATTTTTACGTATAGATGGCGATCCATGATGTCTTTGATCCAGTATATGGGTCCAACTCCCATGTATGAAAAGCATGCCCATATCATAACACTAGATCCTCCATGTTTAACCGTTTTCAGCGTAAATTTAGGGTCATATTCTGAATTAGGAGGCCGTCTTACGTAGGCTCGTGAGCCTTTCCCGCCATAAAGAACAATTTTAGACTCGTCACTCCACAAATTATTCCTCCATTTTTCAGGGGTCCAATTTAGATGCTTCTTAGCAAATTTTAGTTGCTTTATAACATGCTTTTTCGTCAACAGTGGCACTTTTCTTGGACTTCGCGCTATCAAACTTGCATCTCTCTCGGCAGCAAAGGCGTTTTGTTTTGAGTACCTTACTACACTTTTTTGATAATACTGGCGGACGGCCACGTGTCTCACTAACGGGAGTGTACTTTATTGCATTGCGTACCATTGTCGGTGAGCAACCTATAATGTTTTCCACTTCTTTATAAGATTTTCCCTCCGAAATCAGCTTCCTTATCAGCAATCGTTTTTCTAGTGTACAATGCACGCCACGGCCCATTTAAAAACAAATCTTAACACCTTATGGATCAGATACTTCTTCTAAAAAAAATATTTATTTTTAAACTCATTATACAAAGCTTGAAAAAAGCAATGTGTTTACTTGCAAAGTTCGTTGACTTCTGTCAGCACTACTATTATTTTGACTGCCAAAAACCTGTTCTTCTTTGAATTTAGTCATTGTAAAAACAACAAGAATGCAAACATAACGGTTAGTTTTTTTGGTGTTTACATTAAGCTATGAAATAAAAAAACCTAGGCAAGAAATGTAAATACAGCGAGGCTACGAAACAACATTTTTATAAAGCCACTACTATTATTTTGACTGCAACTGTTCATATTCCGACTTTCAACATTCGAATGTGACAAAGGTCAGGTCATGTATGCGTGTGAGCTGCTGGCGAGTGATTGACATAATTCCGATACGATGTTAGATACGTGCAAACGTGCAAGAGCACCGAGATGTTTCGAATGTGTGGGTGGCTGCTTACCGATACGAAGCACCCACCATTCAGCCAGCCAAGGAAACAGGCAACGGTAGTAGTTTACTTACCATTTAGGAAAATTGAAAGCGACCGAAAAGACGACATTATCATGTTCCCTAAGCACATGTTCGACATTGCCATCGTGCGTGTTGATGATGCGGCACGTTCTGTCATAGCTTCCGGTGAGGCAAAGTTCGCCGCTTCTGTCGAAGGCCACATTAGTCAATGGCAGGATGTGCGTGTCGAGACGCGTGTGCAAATAGAATTTCTTTTTCGTTGGCTCCTGCAGTTTACGCTGCAACTTGGCAATAGCTTTCCTCAGAATGCCATGAATGGCGCTGTTATCTCTGCTCCAATCTGAGACGCTGTTGTTATCCTTGCCACTGGATGATGAAGGTGGAGTTTTATCGTTGGTTTCCCTTTTGGATGTAGCGCTGCCAGCACATATTTGCTGATGTTGTTGTGCTTGACATTCGTCAATATCATGGTCTTCTACTAACAACAGATTACGTGCCACATCGTTCGGATTGGAACTGCAAAACACACATAAAGGCAAAGTCAAATAAATGCACGAATTTCAATAACTTTATTTTGGGTGGCTGGTGGCATAGATTCCGATCACATCTACCTACTTTGCATTCAAATCCAATAAGTCAATATGTTGCAAATATTCCTCTCCGTTACTGTACCGATAATTTAAGGCAATACCTGTGGGAGGTTGGAGCGTAGATAAGAGTAATGCTTATTTAACTGAATTAAGGACTTTTCGCACACACGCGTTTCAATGTTGGTTTGTTGTTGTTGTCTGGTTGTTTTGCCATTACCTGGAGGATAATAACGTAAATAGATTTTATTTAAACTCATTTCATGGCAAATGAAAAAGAGAGAGAGGCCAGGCTGCGATGGAATGTGTCAGTTCAACATCTGCGATATACTAAATGTGCTATGCAAAGGAATGTTTATAACTGGAAAACAAAGAGTGAGGCGTTCATCATTCGTTTTTGGTTGTGCTGGTTGTTATGGAATTATTGTTTGTTCAATATTTAGGCCACATGGAAATGGTTTTGAAAAAAACCGTCATTTTATTTGTTTATAAAACAAAATCCTCTTACAGCGAACACTTGGAAGTTGAATTTTATAATACTTTTTTACCATATTTATAAGGATTCTAATTCAAAAGTTTTTAAAACGATCAGGATTTAATGCAAAATTAAAGCAGACAACAGAACCACGAAAAAGAGGTATAAACAAATTCAGAGAATAAAATTTATCATTTGCCAAATTTGAACTAAAACTTGCAAATGCTTTTTTTTTTGGGTGCAGATGGCGGTATTCATTTTCGTGTAGCGAATAAGTCGAATTACAGTTTTAAAGAAATAAAGATGGCGCTAATGAGTTTCATCGCTTTTATGCAAATAAAGGGTGTAAGCCGGGAAGGTATACTATTTTGTTTTGCTGCCATTTTGGTAAACATTAGTCTTGATGGTTCATATTTGGCAGTAGTGGAGTAGAGACGTGACAAATTGATTATGGAAAAATATTCGACAAACTAACGTGTTTTAATCGTTAAAACATTTTATCACAATCAATCATCGATTACTGTGACGATGAAAAGGTTACTTGAATTTTTGGAAGAAACAACGTGCCGACAAGACGCACTATTTATCGTGTAGTGAATGATTTCGAAGAAAGAGAGTCTGTAGCTGATGGGGCCAAGCATGCTCCACAACGTACTGCAAGATCGGCTGAAAACATTACTGCTGCTTAAGAAAGTGTTCAAAACAATCCATCAACCTCAATTCGACGCCGTGCTCAGGAGCTTGGTCTTCAAAGAACGACTGTGGCCACAATTTTGCACAAGGATTTGCATTTGTTTCCATTTAAGATTCAGTTGACACAAGAGCTTCTTCCATAAGACCATTTACACCGCCGCACATATGCCAATAGGATGTCACAGCTCGCCCATGAAAAAATCGTAATGAATGACAAGGCATATTTTCATTTGAATGGATATGTGAATAAACAGAATAGTTGATTCTGGGCAATGGAAAACTCTCAAATTATTCATCTGCCACCTTTGCATCCATTAAAAGTGACAGTCTGGTGTGCAACTTGGTCAAGAGGAATCATTGGACTTTACTTCTTTGAAACTGAAAACGGCGTAATGGTAACTGTCAAAGGGGAGCGATATCGTGATATGATTGAAAACTTTTTAACGCCACAACTGCACGCTTTGGGCTTGATTAACATGTGGTATCAACGAGACGGTGCCACATCGCACACAGCCAGGATTACAATGGAGTTATTGCTGGACCTCTTTCCACAACAAGTTATTTCAAGAAATGGTAATGTTGATTGGCCTCCACGGTCGCCTGATTTGACTGCTCTGGACTTCTTTTTGTGGGGATATCTGTTCAGCAAGGTTTCGCAAACAAACTAGAAACGCTTGAGCAACTCAAACAAAATATTCGTGATGAAATTAATGAAATACCGCGTGAAATGTTTGAGAACGTACCGAAAAATGTGCTCAAAAGGGCTCGCATTTGTGTGGCTAACAGAGGCGAACATTTATCTGATATTGTATTCCATACATAATTGCCGACATCAAATAAAACATTTATCAATATAAGATCCATTCTCTTTCATTTAATCAAAAATTATAAACAAATAAAGTAGTATACCTTCCCGACGGACACCCTGTATAAATATTGTTATTGTTCCCTAACAAAATAATAGTCAACGGAGCCCTTAGAGGCCAACTAAGAATAAACATATGTCAAATTATAGTTGGGTGTATTAGAAAATGTTTACAAACGTATTTACGCAGTTTGTGTTGTAAACTGTAATATTCACATGTATGCGGTCGAAGAAAAACAAATCACCAGGGTCGTACCTTCCAGAACTACTCCAGACCAACCTCAAAGTAGCTGCAGAAATTATGCACCCGTTTATACAAGTCTCCGGGGGAAACGAACGTCTTCCTAATACGTGGACTAGATGTGAAATCATAAAGTCTAACCGTGTGCGCCAATTGGCGGGGCATAAACCTACTCAACTGCATACATCGAGTTATTCATTTTTCGGTTTCAAAAGTAAGGTTAAATAAAACACATGATTTCGATGAAACTTTTATTTCATTATAATGCTTGGACCTTGCCATTATGCCTGAAATACAATGTCAGAGCGGTTATTTAAGCCACTGAATTGGTTGCAGCAGTGGATCCTTTTAAGACAGCTTTCGATCACTTCTTCGAACATTTCGGGCGGTATCTCGGCGATAGCTTGACAAATGTTGTTCAAATTCTTCAACGTTCCGCGTAAACACGATCTTTGACGTAGCCCCACAAAAAAGGTCAAACGGCGTCAAATCGCATAATCTTGGTTTGGCAAATCTAAACCGTTTCAAATGGTTTTCAATGTTCGTTTGCGACACTTTCAGCCTCTCTGTGACTACTTAAATAGAAAATTGTAGGACCAACTCGGTGACTGCTTTGATTTCATGCCCATCATCTTACCTGTGTGCGTGAAATCTCCAGAACGGAATTTTCTGATCCAATTTAAGTGAGTGCATTGTGTTAAGGTGTCCAAATCACGCAAAAATATCATAGATATCGGGGTGTGCTTCCGTGGCTTGTTTGCGTTTTCTAAAATAAAAACAAACTATGGCGAAAATACTACTTTGTGCCTCCATATTTGCAACGCGGTTTAGAAGTAAATTGACATATCACACATTTAAGTTTGAATTGTGAGCTGTGCAGCGGTATAACATAAAATTCAATCAATTGAACTAAATTATTTAAAAAATAACAAAAGCACCACTTGTTTGTAAAAATCTAAATTACTTGCTTGCTAACTCAAAAGCTCCTATCAAGCTTAAATATCTCAAAACGTTTAATTACACTTTCTGGAAACTTTTCATGCAATAAAGCTAAAATCGAACGTGTTATGTGGCTTGAGTTGATAATCTTCTATTTCGGACCAAAAAATTCAGTTATCATACGGCCATAGCGCTTTAAATTAAAATTCAGATTATCTACCACTCTTTCACTAACAGAAGCGATATTTTCGACAGTGCGTACATTGCGCTGATACAAAAGTCTGACCACATCCGCAACGCTTCCAGTCTCTTCAAATTTCTTTATAATCTTGCCAATTCTCTGCACAGTAGGTCGATTATGACGACCTTAACCGCCCTATAATGCACGAAAATTGCCCACGTTTGAATCACCACTTGCTCAGCGTATCAAATATTTTACAAGGACGGTCTCAAAACTAGCCGACCTGACGAATAGATGGTGCCAGTAGTTAAAAAAACAATTTTGATGAAAATTAGAAACCTTATAAAACATTTTTTTTTTTTATTTGAGCCGTCAGTAAACTATCTTGGTGAATTTGTAAACATGGAAAAAATTGGTCATCGTTATGTAATTCAATATTTCCATTTGAAAGATCTCAGTTCAACCAATATTAATGCCGGAGTTGGATTCTACCCTGAGGAAGTCTGCTTCTTCGTTTACGATTGTAAAATTTATTAGGTAGGAGAGTTTAAATAAGCCCGTACGAGCTGCT
This sequence comes from Philornis downsi, assembly GCA_019455685.1. Classification (NCBI taxonomy): domain Eukaryota; kingdom Metazoa; phylum Arthropoda; class Insecta; order Diptera; family Muscidae; genus Philornis; species Philornis downsi. The sequence goes on from JAHXMU010000566.1 coordinate 104,798, forward strand.
AAGACGAACGCCGCAGTGTTTGACCAATTGAGGTGTTCCCGGTTAAGAAAATCCACAAAATGGTATTGTATGATCGGCTGAAGGTGCGTCAGCTAACTGAGAAGATAGGCATTTTAAAAAGCACTACACATCGTATATTGACCGAAGATTCGAAAACGACAAAGCAGTGCGCACTTGTTTTCAATAGAGCAAAAATAATGTCGCGTAGATGTTTCAGTTGAATGTTGGGCGATGTTTCGCCGCAATAAAGCTGAATTTTTGCGTCGATTTATAACCATGGATGAAACACGGGTCCACCACTTCTTACCTACGACAAAGGAACAGTCAAAACAGTGGACTGAAATTGGAGGGTTGTGCTCGAAGAAGGCGAAGACGGTTCCATCTGCAGGTAAGACCATGGAATCTGCTTTTTTGGGATGCGCATGGAATGGTTTTTATTGATTATCTTCAGAAAGGAAAACCCATCAACGTAGAATATAATGCTAATTTACGGCAGCGTTTAGGTGACGAACTTATGCAAAAAGGCTGCTTTTGGTGCAAATTTGCTGAAAATTATATTAGGATGAAAATACAAGCTCTACAATCAAAAGTGGTTAGAGCTTGTAATACCCGACCATCATATGGACTACTGACCAACCTCGTGGATATTTTGATATATCCCATTTCTTCTTAATACCCACCCTTTCGACTTTAACCAGCATCTGCATATTTGTCTAGGAACACAGTACCAATATCAAAATGACATTTACTACTAACAACAACAGCAACAACAATACATTCCACTCATCGGCGTTTGCAATGTAAATTTAAATGAATAAAATTTTTGCGCAATCCTGGTCACCTGATGCTTCAAAATGGCTTACAGTGCCAATTTTACACACACAAATCTTGTTGTTCCGGTAGAGAAACAACACTATTTCCATTTGCCAATCAGCCGTAGCAACTGCTAGCGCCATCTAGATTTATTTAAAATTTCGCAGTTCGATTCATTGCGCAAATGAAAATGTAGAACGCCATCTGCACTCAATAAATTCGTATATTTTTGTTCCAATTTAATAAATAATAAACTTGTTCCACATTAAAGCTTTCTAATTATTTTCATTAAGGAATTTGGAATCCGAAAAACAGTTTTTTAAGTACGGCTGTTTTATTTAATGGAAAAATAAGTGTCGGAGTCATAAAGGGTGATGGTTCGCCGTTTCATCTTTTTCCACAGATTTCATCAATTTTTATTTTTTTATTTTTTTTTTTGAAGAATCCACCGATTTTAGAATTATTAATTAAAATTTTCACACAGAATGGACGTGGTAGATATATTTATAGTACAAATAAAAACAAGTGGATTGGCATAAAGTTCCATTGATGCCAATAATCACGCTTATAATTAGCAAGGTCCGTTAAAAAATATGCGATTTGGAATGGTTTTCTTTCCAGATCTACCTGTCATCAGAGTATATTAATTTAAATCAACAAGAAAACTGTAAAATTTTTTTTATAGCGGTACAGGCAAATTGTTTTCTAATGAACAGAATTCTACAGTCTCGTGGACGATGGATCGATTCATCACCATATAAACGGTCGAGGCACTATGTGTCATATTGCTATTAATTAGCGAGTAAATGGTAAAATTGCTGAATAAATAATGTTCATTTTTACAGAGGCGGGTTTAGTCTTTGAACTGATACATTTCTTTTAATGGACCTAGCTTTCGAACTTAACCTTCCTATGACAATGCCTTATCCGAAAACCGGGTTAATAGGAATACCAAAAACCGAAAAACAGCCTTCCGAATTCCATAATTATCACGCTATCTGCATTAAGGGAATGACACACTAACAGACAGATCAAACAGTTTTAACCCTATTGTGGTCAAGTTGCTTATATTTTCATAGTGAACATTTGGCAATTTTTGAAAATAAGGGCAAATCTGTCAAACTAAACTGTTAATATGTCATTCCCTTAAGGCAAACCACAAAAAGATTTAGACGGGAAAAGGCTTTAAAGCTTTCATTCCAAAGTATATACTAAAGGGTTGGGGGAAATATTGTGTAGTGATCCAAATTTTTCATTGTAATTTTATATGCAATATTAAACAATGGGCTCAAGAGGTTATTAAGAACTCTGTTATTTTGACATGATTTTTATCTAATATCCACGTCATTTGTTTTTGGAGGCATATACTTTAGTTACAATGTTTGATAGTATAGTATAGAGTTATCCATTTTTCGGTTTTAAAAGAAAAGATAAATAAAACACATATGAAGCTAAGATTTCGATGAAACTTTTATTTCATTATAATGCTTACTCCTTGGATTAGTTGCGGCTGTGGATCTTTTTCGCACATTTAAGGCGGGATCTCAGCGATACCTTGGCAAATGTTGGGTTTGAAACGCTCCAACGTTTGAGGATTATCCGCTTAAACACTGTCTTTGACGTAGCCCTACAAAAAAAGTGTAATGGCGTCTAATCGCATGATCTAGGCGGCCAATTAACATCGGCAAAACGTGAAATTACGCTTCCTGGATACTTCTCATGCAATAAAGCCATAATCGGTCGTGTTGTGTGACTTGCAGCACCATCATATCGTCTAATTCATAATTCAACAATTAAAAATATTAATTCGTTAAAACTTTTTGCCTTTTATCTAAATAAAAGGCCAAAAATTTGACAGCCATATTGACGCCATATTTGCCAGCCATATACGATACAACGCTACACCTTTTCCTCCTTTTGACATTTGAAAACGCATAAGAGCAGTTTTGATAATACTACATATTATTTATAGATTAGTGATCTATTGTGGAATGTATTCAGTCTTGATCGCTTAAAATGTTGTTTCATTCGTATTATTCGTTATGTACACATAGGGTCAAAATAATAAGTACACCTTATATTTTTTTTTAAAGGCTCGTAGACGAAAATTTATTTAAGTTAAAAGAAAATACAAATACTAATTTCTTTTGTTGTAACATTAGAAATAAAATCGATACAAAAACAGCAACAAAAAACAAACATTAAATTCAGTATTTTTCAAAAAGTAAGACATTAATCAAAAAACATGGGCAAAATAATAAGTATAAAATAAGCAAAAATGTAAAAAAATCAAGTTTTTTTCTGCTAAATTGGCCGAGTTTCGTTGAAAGCCGGTATACCCACCTTTATTTTCAATGATTTTCTTGACTCTTTTTGGCATGGTGGCAATAAGCTTCCTGCAGGTTTCTACTGGTATTTCATACCAAGTTTTTTTTGAACAAAATTTCGTAACTGATCCTTATTTTTAAAAACCTCCTTTCCAATTCTTTGTTTCAACTCTCTCTCGATTGGATTTAAGTCCGGAGATTGACTTGGCGAGTCAAAAAGGGCAACATTATTATCTTGGAATCAATCCTTTACCAACTTAGAAGTACACTTCGGCTCTTTATCCTGCTGAAATGTCCATTTAAGAGGCATACTTTCCACAGCATAGTTCAACATCGTATTTTCCAAGATATCTTTGCAGTGGAATCTGGTCATTGTGTCGGAAATTCGATGTATAGGACCGACACCATAACACGACAAACAACCCCAGACCGCCACCGTGCTTGACCGTCTTCTTTGTAAAGCGAACATGGAATTCCTTACCCTTAGGGCGTCGAACATATATGTATGTAAGTAAAAACTTTATGACGATATAACGCCATACGAAATTCATGTACTCTTGGAAACTTTGTTAATCTTAGAGTAAGTTTACCGCTTTATAAAATTGAAATTCAAATGAATGAAATGAAATTCAAACCCAAATTTTACAAGTATTTTAGAACCTAATTCTTTACTATCTCTTCGGTTCCATTGTTTGATAATGTAAAGGGTGTCCCAACAAGAACGCAAGATTTAAATTTTAAATAAAACACAAATGTTAAAAAAAATCATGAAACTTTATTATATCGTAATGTACCTATAGACAGAATGAGGTTATGTATGGAACAACACATTAGGCAGATAGCCGCTACGGCTTTGCTGGCATACACGCGATCTTTTAATGAAATTTTCAATAACCGTTTCTGCAAATGCTGTGGTATTTCATTAATGTAGCGTCTAATTTCCTCTTTTAAGACTTGAGTCGTCGTCGGCATATTCCAGTGAACCATCGACTTCAAAAACCGCTAAAGAAAAAAAATTAATTGATGTTAAATCGCACGATCTAGGCGAAAAACGCGAAATAACACGACCGGGAAATTTCTGATGCAGCAATTGAATTATTTTTCTGGCTGTATGACATGTGGCGCCGTCTTGTTGAAACCACATGCCCTACACATTCATTTCTTCAATTATAGGCACGAAAAAACTGGTTATCATTTCACGATACCAAACACCATTGACTGTTTGTGCTTGACATGCCTCATTTTCATAAAAAAAGGTCCAATGATTCCTCCAGCCCAAAATCCACACCACACAGTGACATGTTGAGGATGCATTTGCTTCTCGTGAATCACTCGAGGATTTTCCTCACCCCAAATGCGACAATTCTGCCTATTGACGAAGCCATCAAGATGGAAATGGGCCTCGTCACTGAAGATGATTTTATCGGCAAAATCAGAATTTTCATGTTGTCTCTCCAATACCCAATTAACGAACTCCCTTCGCTGTCCACGGTCAGCTGGCTTTAGTTCCTGAGTCAATTGAACTTTGCATGCATGAAGATGCAAATCTTTCGTCAAAATTTGCTGCATAGTAGATTTGAAGACACCAATTTGCTGAGCTCGGTGTCGAATTGAGGTGGATGGAGTTTGAGCGACATCATCACGTACAGCTGCGACATTTTCGGTCGATCTACCTGGTCGAAGGCGCATTGTTGTTTTTACGTCACTAACAGACCCAGTTTTGACAAATTTACCCATTACTTTCTTTACAGTTGACTCTTTTGAAGCATTATTTTGATCCCAAATTGGTCGCAATTCGCGAACTGTAGCCGCAAAATTTTCACCATTTTGGTAAAACAATTTCACTATGAGAATGCGTTGTTCATTCGTGTAGCGCTCCATTTTTACTAACCTCGTACCTTCTACTAGCAAACAATAACAATTGTTCAAATGTCAAACAATGACACTTCGAATGGCGCCAAATTTAAATCTTGCGTTCGTGTTGGGACACTCTTTAAGAATCATTTGAAATTCGGGCAATCAATATATAATCAATTTTAGCCTAATATGGCTTTTGGATTATGCAATAATGAAATGGAGGAATGAAATAAAATTAAATGATATTAAAAGAAATGAAATGTAAACGAAATGTAAATGAAATGAAATGAAACGAAATAATTTGTGCGATAAGTAAGTTAAGTAAGTACCAGAGAGCGCAGTTAATCGGTCTATTTTCCATATTTTACCCAACATCATAAAACATTTTAACTTCAGGCTACGATTTATGAATTACAGCGGAAAATTACATTTCGATAAATTGGTTAATATTTATGGGAAGTATCAGAATAGACGTGACAATGTTACCCATTTTCGTTCTAAGAGCTTAGTTTTCCAAATACAATATATGTGACAAATTTGATTGAATTCAGTACAACTTACTGAAAAATATGGAGGCAAAAATACATTTAACCCATATACCGGCCATTTGCATGCGAGATGCTTGATGGGGGACGTTTATTTAGTCGATTATTCTCCACTTTTATAGAAAATTATAAAGCAGTACAATGGAAAACAACCTAGCATTACAGTCTGCTAATAAAAAATTGCAGATGAACGTTTGAATTCCGAAAAATCGGGCAATTTGTGTGGGAGGTATCACCAGCGGATTAGCAATGTGCTCCGCTTTAATTCTGAGATTGTAATATTTATGATAAACGTTCAAGGTTTGCCAAATTTGACCAATTTTAGAGCAACTATATAAAAGAAATGAACCTAAGAATAGTCCAGCTAACGTATAAGGACGTAAATAATGAAAATAGAAATTCGGAAAATCGGTTAATTTGTACAAAAGGTACCTGAGGCAGTGAACCGATACAACTTATTTACAATCTCCGGCCACAATCAGTCAGCCTGTCGGCTGGCCAGACAGACGGACATCACAAAATCGACTAAAAAAGTTATGAAACGCATTTGGTAAAAGATACTTGGTACTTTAAACACTTCCTCGAAGGTGTTACATTTTTCTCGTAACTATTACGTGTGCAACTAAGTTCCCGCTATCCGCCAATAGATGGCGCCAGCTGTAAGTGTTAGTCGATTCTACAATAATCTAAACGTCATGAGCCAAGCTTAGTCATATGGTAAATATGCCGCTTCAACACAATAGTGATTTTCGTTTGACGTCATATTCTTCTAGTTGTGTGAACACTCGTATGTATGATTTTATGCCAAATAATTGTCATATGCGGGAAGTATTGGTTTTCTTCTTTCAATCGAAAAAAACGGCGGCTGAAACTCATCAAGAGCCTCAAAACGTTTACGGAGATGCTGCTTGAAGTGAAACAACGTATCGAGATTGGTTTCGTCTCTTTAAAGACGTTGATTTTGATGTTGACGACTGTTCGCGTGAAGGAAGACGAAAAACCTTCGAAAACATTGAATTGACGGCATTGCTTGATGGGGATCGGTGTTATACGCAGGTAGAGCTTGCTTCAGTATTAGAAACCATTTCTAAGGGATTGCATGCATTAGGAATGATTCAAAAGAAAGGAACTTGGGTCTCTTATGAGTTGAAACCAAGGGACGTTGAACGTCTTTTTTCGTCCGTGAACAACTGCTTCAGCGACAAAAAAGGACGGTTTTCCTTCATTGTATTGTAATGGGTGATGGAAAATGGATTCACTGTTGCTATCCAAGGAAAAGAAAGTCATGGGGGCAGCCCGGTCATGCTTCTACATCGTCGTTTCGGCCAAATATTCACGCTGTGAAGGTTATGAACTGTATTTGGTGGGACCAGATCGCTGTTATTTATTACGAGCTGTTGAAACTAAGCAAAACCATCACTGGGGATCGGTATCGACTTCAATTAATGCGATTGAGCTGGGTTCTGCGTGAGAAACGCTTGAAATACGCGGAGAAGCACGAAAAAGTGATTCTTCAGCATAACAACGCTTGCTCTCGCTTAGCCAAGCCCTTTAAAACCTACCTGGAGCGCTAAAATGGGAAGTCTTACCCCATTCGCCATATTCTCCAGATAATGCGCCGTCCGATTATCATTTGTTCTGTTCGATGGCACACGGTCTGGCTGACCAGCAGTTCGACATCAAGGAATAGCTAGATTTGTGGATAGCCTCAAAAGATGGACAGTTTCACCGTGACGGAGTTCGAGATTCGACACAAAGATGGGAAAAAGTAGTAGCATACGATGGGCAATACTTGCAATGAGTCATTTATGTCTAAACTTCAATATTTTAGCCATAATTTTAAGATTATATACATATTTGAATTTACCATTGAATTTATATTAAAATTGACCTTTTTTGTATATTAAAATGTACTTTTGTAAGAATATTATTGTGAATGAACTCAAATTTTTGCCCCTGAAATGTTACATAACTCCATTGAGTGAAAATATGTGTACTAAATGTAACTGAATTCTGAATTGTAACGTATGATATTAACTGTTGTCGAAAGTTTTGTAATAAGAAAAAATCACTTACAAATCAGATCTCAACTGGTAGGCACAATCCGTTGTCTGAATAAATCTCCATTGAATTGGCACTAATTCTAGTTCTCATCCTTGTAATTTCTGCACAATCAATTTGATTATATATAATTTCACATGACTGTGAAATTATATGAAACTATGTGAAATTACATGATCCAAATTACAAGTTCCAATTTTCAGTTCTTTGGTAGAAACCAACTGTGAAATTGGTCCTCCTAAAGATCATCGCAATTGGATAAGTCGCAATACAGTCCAACATTTACATTCCACAACTACAACGAGAGAGGTATCAAATTGATTAGAGGATTCCCCGCTACTCCCCCTGCCATCATATCAATCATCTCTATCAATCTATCACCACCTCTGTACAATTTGTAAACATGTTTTAATATTAAAGTTGCATTTTTTATTTAAAAAAAAACAGCGAGAACTTAGTTATGTACCTATATTTGATATATGTTTTCAATCCCTTAGATGACGGTATAAAAATGTGTACTATTTTCGGGGTGTTTGCATAAAATTTACATTTTTTACATAACTTAGGCGATCGTTGCTCTTGTTGGCCACTGGGCGAGACTTTCATAATATAAAATTTGTAGAATTGTTTCACTCATCTTTAAATGCATTTGCGTATCTTTAAAGTATTTCTATATCTTTTATCTCTGGTGTAAGCCCGCTTTACAGCGCCCAATAGTTCATTATTATAAGATGCCGAATAAATAGCATGCTGCGATTAGATTCATTTTGTTGGTAATCTCGGTAAAATATTAATAATTAAATATAAATACTTATAATAATAATAATAATAATAATAATAATAATAACCAATTTCCACACCATTTACAAACAGATTTTATGGAACATTTTCTCATCTTATTAATTTTATTTAACATCGTCATTCTCCATTCTGGCGAGAAAAAATGAACGGCATCGTTTTTATCTGGTCCTTCGTGTGAAATGTTTAAGGATTTCTGCGTACGATACGCTTACCTGTACATGTTTGTGAGTGAATGATTGGACACATTCAGACAATAACAATTATAATCTTTATTATTTGCAACAAGCAAATCTGGCTGCCGCAATATTGTTTCAAAGGGATTGGCTGAGTGAAATGATGAAAAAAAACCAAACAAAAAGGTAAATAAGATTCGTACAAAGTGATGAATCAGAAGGGAAATACCAACTTTGTTGCAAATCATATTGCCCAAGACAAAACTAAAGGGAAACTCAGCGAAATTCACAATGTAATACTAATCTACATAGTAAAATATGCAAAAAGTAAAAACAAAAGATTCTGATAAAACAGAGATTTAAATATACAACGTATTTTTCGTCTGAACAATAGAAGAAATTTGTTAGTTCCGTTCGTACACAAACTCAAATATCACGTATACACGTAGAAAAATTTCTCATCAAAATGAGCATTTTTTATGCTATCAAAGAGGAGACAATATAACAATAAAATTATTTACACTGGGGTAAAAGAAAGACTTATAGGTCTTTGCCTAAAATCAGTTACATTCGGAGGCAGACAGAACAAAGAACAGAACAGAACAAATCCGCATAAATAAGCAAAAAAAGTTTCTGAAGATGCTTCTTAGGTGGCGACTGGAATAGACATACTTGTCTATTACACGCCGCCCACAGAAAATAATTTCAAGCGCTTCGATCTTGTGCGACACAGGCATATAGAAAAATTTAAAGTCTGGATTATACAGGGTGAGTGTTGGCGATTTAATTCTTCAATTTCTCGGTAACGCGCGGCGCGGGGTGGCGGGGGGGATATGTTGTTCGCTGCGCCGCTTCCTGGAAATTTAGTCGCCATGGAGCCGTACACGGGAGTGCAGCGTGCATTTTGTGTCCGAACGTATTACGAAAACAATAAATCAGTGATTACTGCACGACGTTTGTATCGGCATGAACATGGTTTACACGATTTAAGTGAAGTTCCAAGCGCCAATGTGATACGAAAATTGATCAGAATGTTCGAAACAACCGGCTCAATAGTACCAATTACGGTTCGTGGTCGCCCGTGGTTTCTGCAAGATCAGCCGACATTGTGGAGCGTGTTCGTGCTTCAGTTCAGCGAAATCCGCAACAGTCAACACGTAAGAGAAGTCAGTCTTTGGATGTCAAAAGAACAACTTTATGACGAATTTTGAAACGTGATTTGCATTTGAAGGCTTATAAGATTCAGATAGTCCAAGAATTAAAACCCGATGATGCCAATAACCGACTTAACTTTGTCAAGTTTTCATGGAAAACTCATTTCGAAAAGGGGGGATATTGAATGGCCCCCACGTAGCCCCGATCTCTCTCCATGCGATTATTTTCTATGTCGCTACCTCAAATCGGTAGTGTACGAGAATAATCCGACCAATTTAGAGCAATTGAAGAGGAACATTATTCAGGAAAGTAACAAAATACCGAGAACAACTTTTCAACGAGTTTTCCAAAATTTGCGACTTCGGTTCCAAGAATGTCAAGCAGCCGAGGGAAGCCATTTGGACAACATTATTTTTAAATCTTAAAAATTCCCATGCTTCTACTTTTTAAAAATACAAATATATTTTTTTTATGTTTCGTAGTTTTTTTTTTAATTGAATATTTAAACCGCCAACACCCTTATGGCCCACCCGTTATTAAAATACATATTTGCACGTGAAAGAATTTCAAAGCCGAGAAATACCGGCAAAGACTTTTACAGTACTTTCCTGTAGAATAAAGCAACATTTCAAATTTCATAAAATTTTTAAAATATAAGTTCCCGGGCAAAGGCGATATATTATGTATGAGAAGCGATCGGTCATTCCCAGGCGTTTTCGACGCGGTTACAAAGGTCTTGAATCGGTCAATAGCAAATGCCTCTATGAATCGCAGGCGACACAATTGGGGAAAGTTGGTCCAAATGAAAAAAACTTGTCCTGGGAGAAATGAGCCTTATTCGTCTCATGTTTCAGTTATTCATATGAACTTCACATAAACTCACATAATTATTGCAAGGCTATGTCGGGCGAAATTCAGGTCACCGGAACTACGAGGGCTTTCCCAAAACTAGCCGAACTGATGTATAGATGGCGCCAGTGGTTTGCAAAAAAAATATTTTGGTGAAAAGTGATAATTTTGGAAAATATATGTTGTAAGTTTCAAGTATTTTTATTTGAGCCTTCAAAAGTAAAAAAACTGGTCACCGTTATGTAATTCAATATTTCCATTTGAAAGGTCTCAGTCCAAGCAATATTAAAACCGATCTATATTCTCGTCTGGGCCAGTCTGATCCTTCGTTTATGACTGTAAAATATTGGATGGCAAAGTTTAAACGAGGCCGTACGTGCTGCCAAGACGAACATATTAGTGGTAAATAAAAATTTACATTGAATAATAAGTGAATAATATCAAATCAAAATTGAAAGTTCCATTTTATATTAGAAAATTAACACAAGAAATACGAGGGCGGTTCCAAAACTAACCGACCTGACGGATAGGTGATATTAGTAGTTTAAAAAAAAAATTATTTTCGCGAAATGTGTCAACCTTATAAGACATATGTTTTAAGTTTTAAGTTTTAAGATTAAGCCGTCAAAAGTAAACGTTATGTAATTCAATATTTCCATTCGAAAGCCTCAGTTCACCCAATATTAAAGTCGAGCTAGATTTTACTCTGGGGTATTCTGCTCCTTCGTTTACGACCTTAAAATATTGGGTAGCAGTGTTTAAGCAAGGCCGTACGAGCTAACAAGATGAATATATTAGTGATCGATCAATTGAGGTGTCCACGCCATGCAGGGTGAAGAAAATCCATAAAATGGTATTGGATAGTTCGATAGTTCGTGATAGTTCGTGCGCTAGCTGAAATAAGAGACATTTTAAAAAGTGCTCTACATCGTATATTGACTGAAGATTTGAAAATGAGAAAGCTGCGCGCAAGATGGATGCCGCACTTGGTCTCAATAGAGCAAAGGCGTCGTGAAAATGTTTCAGTAGACTGTTTGGCGATGTTACACCGTAATAAAGCCGAATTTTTGCGCCGATTACTTTTTTCTGTACTTTCTTATTGTAATGTGAAATGGGCCAGACAAGATTCGTTTTCTCACAAATTACGTGATTTCGTCTCTCTCTTAATAATAATTGACATTGGATTCTTCGTAGCATATGTCTTTCCCACCTTAGTTTATGTAGAAAAAAATCAGTTTTTGTAGGTCGAGAATCTCTGCCGGAAACTCATTTGAAAATTTTACATCTTCCGACCAGTTTTGCCGGATTGTCTGTCTTCATGGGTATGCGTTTACACGTTTTTCTTCCAGTGTATTTGAAACATAAACATGAGGGATTGGTGCACGTTGAGAATAACAAACATAAGCATGTCGTACTTATGATGCCAGTTCCTGTGTTTGGTTAGTTGGTTTACTCGTACATGCTTAAGATACCAAATGATTTCAGACAATTTCTATTTATATTTTATATTTGCCAAGTCAAGTCAAATAACAAACGACCATTACAAAGTTTCGATAAGAAGTATATGTGTGTGTGTTCTATATATATATATATATATATATATATATACAAACAGACATACCCTTTTTAATGCTGTTTCGTTATAGCGCTCTTTTGAAAAAAAATATTATAATTCTTGAATTCATCAAATGTGAAATTTTGAATTTCAAAAATTATTATAATTCGGAGAATCACCAGATGTGAAATTTTGTATTTAAAAAATTAGTATTATTCAGAGAATCACCAAATGTAAAATTTTGTATTTCAAAAATTAGTATAATTCAGAGAATCACCAAATGTAAAATTTTGTATTAAATTAAATTCATTCGAAGTGATATGGTTTAATATAGACCTCAGTAGTAATTTTGATTAAATAAATTAAATTCTTTAAATAAAATAAATCAATTGCTTATAAGAACACGGCTGAGAAAAGAACGGGTGAGCCACAGACGCAGGTTGCTAAACAATCTACGCCATTTCCAATTGAAATTCGAGGAATTTGAATTGAAATTCAAAACTTCTATTTGAAATTCAAAACTTCTATTTGAAATTCGAAACATATCAACTGAGAATCAAAATTTCCATTTGAAATTTAGAACACATCAACTGAAAATCAAAATTTCCATTTGAAATTTAAAGGACATCAATTGAAATTCGAAAGACGTCAATTGAAATTCAAAAGACATTAATTACAATTCAAAACACATCAATTGATATTCGAAATTCATGAACTGAAATTCAAAAGACATCAGTTGAAATTCAAAACACATCAGTTGAAATTCAAAACACATCAATTGAAATTCAAACACATCAATTGATGTCTTTCGAATTTCAAATAAAAATTTTGATTTTCAATTGATGTTTTCGATTGATGTCGAATGATGTCTTTTGAATTTCAAATAGAAATTTTGTTTTTCAATTGATGTCTTTTGAATTTCTAATGGATTTTTTGAATTTCAAATAGAATTTTCGAATTTTAATTGGAATTTATTGAATTTCAATTGGAAAAGGTGTAGAAAAAGCTCTGCGTTGGGGATGAAAATAAATGTTATTAGGCGCATTGAGAGCGGTGAACGACAATCCCAAGTATCTTCCAGTCTAAGACTGACTGAATCAACCATTAGAACCATTCTTAAAAATATTCCGATAACATTAACATTAAGAAATCGATTTGTACAACAACTTCATTATCTGCCAAACAAATTACCCGCAGAAGAAATTCACAAGTTTGAGAATCAAACACAGAAAAACATGCCACTTAGCCAGGGTGCCATAATAGAAAAGGCAAAGAAATTATACTCAGAGCCTGTAAATCAAGCTGGAGAAAACTACACAACCGAGAGTTTTGTTGCAAGCCGAGGGCGTGCAAATTTGAACAGCATTCGTCTTTGTGGAGAGTCTGTTAGTGCTGATAAAGAATCTGCAGAGACTTTAAAAAAGTGTTTAGATGATATTATAAAAGGGAATAATTAATTAATTAAGCTGAAGAGGAAGCTTATTTTTAATTTTGATGAGACCGGTTCATTTTGAAAAAAATGCCATCGGAAACATTCATATCTAAAGATGAAAAATTCGCACCAGGTTTTAAAGCCAGAAAAGATCGCTTAACCTTCAATTGGAGATTTCAGAATGAAACCGCTACTCATTTACCATTCTGAAAATCCTAGGGCATTGAAAGGGATTTCGAAACAATCAATGCCTGTGATTTGGATGGCAAACCGAAAAACATGGATGGCTGCAATTTTATTTAAAAAGTGGTATCAAGAGCATTTCTGTCCTGCCGTATAATCGTATTGCAAATGGAATGTTGGTTCTCGATAACGCTCCGGGACACACTCAAAATTTATTAGAATTTCAAACTTGTGTGCCTGTTGAAATTATTTTTACACCTCCAAATACTACAACAATTTTGCAGCCGACGGGTCAATGAATGATTGCAACCTTTTATGCAACTACTTGAAGCAGTTGACAGCAATGAATTTTCCATCAAAGAATTTTTGGAAAAAATTTAACATCAGGAACGCCATAGAAAATATCGGTTCATCAGGGAATGAAGTGTAACAAAGTTGTCTCAAAGGATGCTGGAACCGCTTGCTTATTAAAACGGTGGAAGATTAACTAATTAATGGTCTACAAAAATAACGGAAATAGCAAACGATATTAGATTTGAGGAAGTTGATGAAGAAAACACTCAAGAACTTATTAAAAGTGATGACTATGGTATCTCCAATGAGAATCTTCTAGATATTTTATCCCAAAATCAATCAAATATAGAGGAGCCAACGCCAGAAACGAAGGATATTACAGGCAATATTTTAAGGAAAAAATGTTTGGAAAATAATTTAGAAATAATCTAAAATGTTTTAGAAGATTTATGTGAAAATGGTCCCAATTTTGAAACGTCTTGCGCTATAAAACGAGGAGTAAAGAATACCTTATCACTCTACATAGAACTCTTAGAAGAGAAGAGAAAATTATCAAAGCAATCAAGTTTACACACATTAAAAAAAAAAAACAATTAAATATGAATTTACTATTATATTGTGAAATGTATTAATATACTGAATTCACTGAAATTCTTTTGTTATGTTAAATGCTAATCTATTTTTTAATTTTTAAATGAAGTATAATTGAAACTAAACTTTTTTTTTTAAACAAAAATATATACGATCTTATTATTTTTGGCTTCAAAGTAATAACAAAGTTGGTAGTAACGTAACCCCATATTTTAGTGTAAAAATCGCCTCTTTTAACGCTTTTTCTGTTAACGCTCAATTTTCAGGAACGCATCATGAGCGTTAAACGAGGTATGCCTGTATATGCACATCAGTTCTGAGGTATTTGCATTTGACGTGTGCATCGAACATAAAACTTTGTTGAGTTATTGAGAAATTTGCAAATGTATTTGGTAAAGAGTTTGCACAATTTGCAGTAGATTTGTCCATTTCCATCCTCTTACAGATGTTCTCTGGTGTTATGACCACTGCAGTCAGAGATTTGAGTAAAAGGAGTAATCAAAATGCCAAACTACGAGCGAGTTTTTAAAAATATTCAAAGTGTTACCATAACAAAAGCTATTGGATTTAATATAATTTATAAAAAATACAATATATAATTTGTTAAAAAAGGGCATGTCAGAGGTTAAATGCTATTCATTCTAGTGTGGAAACATTAACATCGATTATAATTTTCACCATTTTAAGAAATTTTTTCACAAATATTAAATGTAAAATCTCTATATTAACCGCTCTTATAAATAAATGAAATTTCTGAATTTCAATTGAAATTTTTTCGAAATAAACTAAAAATTTTATTGCCTATATTCTGATATTGACCATTTATTGAATATTTTCTTATGACTATCAGGCATACGATCGTAGGTTCGATCCTCAACATAGCCATCTCTCTTTATTTAAGCGGCGGTCAATTCGTTGTGCCTCCCAAACGCTTCGAATAGTCGAGTAATTAAAAAGTCTACTTAAAGTTTATCACATTGAAGTGTGGAATCTTCACTAAACTGCAGGTCCCGTTGAATGAGTCTATAATTAGAACACCTGTAAGCTCGCCAAAAGTGAGAACCTCTACCATATCCCAAACCTCTACCGGTCCCAAATCTAGCCGTCCTAACAAAGAAGACGTAAAAAGTTGGGAAAAATTTTCTTTATTTTTCAATTCACCTTTTTTCAGCGATATTCAATAGCTTCCATTTATAGTAAGAACTGTCAAACTCCTTAAAATAGTCATCAACCGTAGACTTCATTTCTTCGTTGTTGGCAAATCTTTCACCACCGAGCTCTTTATTCGAGATTGAGAATAAAAACTAGTCCGAAGGATCTAAATCTAGCGAATAAGGAGCGTTATGAAGCAATTCCAACTTTCATTCATTAATTTTGACCATCGCAATAGGGGTTGTGTGAACTAAAGCATTGTTTTGATAAAACAACACATTCTTTTTCGCCAAATGCGGGCTTTCTTCCCTAATTTCATCACCTAAATGGTGCAATAAATTAGCATAATATTCGTCGTTGATGCCAATTTCCTTTCTGAAGATAATCAATAAAAATAATCATATGCTCATCCCAAAAACAGATGCCTTGACCTTGCTTGAAGATGGAACCGTCTTCGTCTTCTTTGGACACGATTGTCCCAGTCCCGTCCACCGCTTTGACTGTTCCTTTGCCTCAGGTTTGAAGTGGTAGACTTCAATGTCTCATCCACGGTTATAAATCGGAGCAAAAATTCGGTTTTATAGCGGTGAAGCATCGCCAAATACTCTACCGAAACATCTTCACGCTGCTGATTTCGCTCTATTGAAGGCAATTGCGGCACTCATCTTGCGCACAGCTTTCACATCTTCAAATCTTTGTTCGTTATACGATGAAAATGCGTATTATTTTAGCTAGCTCACGCGCCTTCAGCCGACGATCACGCAATACTATTTTGTGGACTTTCTTAACCGTGTCTGGCGTGGACACCTCAATTGGTCGACCAATACGGTGTTCGTCCTGTCAGCTTGTACGGCCTTGTGTAAACTCTGCTACCCAATATTTTACAACCATAAATGGAGGAGCAGACTGCCCTAGAGGAGTATCTACTTCTTCTTCTCAGGTGGCAACTGGAATAGACATAATTATCTATTATACGCCGTCCGTAAAAAATAATTCCAAGCTCTTCGTTCTTCAGCGCTTCTCCTCTAATTCGTCACACCAAGTTTCGGTAGTACTTCAAAAGCCTGCTTTTTCTTACGGAGTTTTAATCGTCCTCTTCTGCGCCGTCCATCGAGTTCGTTTTCGAGGAGAACCTAGCTCGGTTTTAATATTGGTTGGACTGAGACTTTCGAATGAAAATATTGAATTATCTAACGGTGATCAATTTACAATGTTTACAAATTCACTGAGGTCGTTTGCTTTTGATGACTTAAATAAAAGTTTTAAACAACGAGGCGTTTTATAAGGTTACCACCTTTCACGAAAATAATTTGTTTCAAACTACTAACGCTATCTATACGTCAGGTGGGCTAGTTTTGGAACCGCCCTCTTACTTTTTGTTTTAATTTTCTAATATTAAATGGAACTTTCAATTTTGAATTGATATTAAAGGGTGTCCAAACAAGAACGCAAGATTTAAATTTGGCGCCATTCGAAGTACCATTGTTTGACATTTGAACAATTGTTATTGTTTGCTAGTAGAAGATACGAGGTTAGTAAAAATGAAGCGCTACACGAATGAACAACGCATTCTCATTGTGAAATTGTTTTACCAAAATGATGAAAGTTTTGCGGCTACAGTTCGCAAATTGCGTTCAATTTGGTGTCACAATAATGCTCCAAAAGAGTCAACTGTAAAGAGATTAATGGATAAATTTGCCAAACCTAGGTCTGTTAGTGATGTAAAGACAACAACGCGTCTTCGACCAGGTCGATTGACCGAAAATGTCGCAGCTGTACATGATGATGTCGCTCAAACTTCATCCACCTCAATTCGTCACCGAGCTCAGCAAATTGGTGTCTCCAAATCCACCATGAAGCGAATTTTGACGAAAGATTTGAATCTTCAAGCATACAAAGTTCAATTGACTCAGGAACTGAAACCAGCTGACCATGGACAGCGAAGGGAGTTCGTTAACTGGGTATTGGAGAGACAACATGAAAACGCTGATTTTGCCGATAAAATCATCTTCAGTGACGAGGCCCATTTCCATCTTGATGGCTACGTCAATAGGCAGAATTGTCGCATTTGGGGTGAGGAAAATCCTCGAGTGAATCACGAGAAGCAAATGCATTCCCAACGTGTCACTGTGTGGTGTGGATTTTGGGCTGGAGGAATCATTGGATCTTTTTTTATGAAAATGAGGCATGTCAAGCGCAAACAGTCAATGGTGTTCGGTATCGTGAAATGATAACCAGTTTTTTCGTGCCTAAAATTGAAGAAATGAATGTGAAGGGCATGTGGTTTCAACAAGACGGCACCACAAGTCATACAGCCAGAGGAACAATTCAATTGTTGCATCAGTAATTTAAATCTTGTGTTCTTGTTGGGACACCCTTTACTTATTAATTATTCAATGTATATGTAAATTTTCATTTTAAATTTAAATTTCATCGGATACAACTGAATTTATTTCTTGCTATAATTTTCTAATAGTAGACGAAACTTTCAATTGATATTATTTTTTCGAATATAAATGGAAATTCTCTTTAGACATATCTCGGAACGACTTCTTGTTCATTTACTAAATTATTTTGAGTACTTTATAAGTTGCAAGATCATAAAAGACGCTGGAAATCTACATATTGAAGTTTGTATTGATTTATGCTTTAAACTTTGAACCCTAAATTGGGTTGAACCTTAGTTGGGTTGACTCAGAATGAGTCTCCAAATTATGGTAATCTTAAATGTTTCGTTGAGCTTTTAAAAAGTGGGCATGTTTAATATCTCCATCAGGCGTACAGAAAATTGGTTTACAAATACCCAGAAAGCAATCGCTTTTCTAAATTTCGACAGCCAATATCCCATGACGGCGAGCTAATGTGAAAATTCTGCAAACAATGTCAAAATTTGCACAACCTGTAGAAGGTTTATTTTATACTTGCATAGGAAATGTTGTAAAATTATTGTTTTTTTCATAAAATCTATTTGGAAGAACATTAACTTAATGTTTTAGATTTCTATTTCGAAAATTAGAACAGATTTTTTATCTTCTATCATTTGCATTGGGAAAGAAAGAAATCAACAATAATGTAGAATCTGACGGCGATAATTAGGTATTTAGTTTGGCATATATCCAACATTCAAAATGGAACCTCCTTCATAAGCACAAACCGAAAATATTCGGCAAATTCTGTAAAATATAAAATTTCTTCCAGTGTTCTTGATATTTGGTTATGCGATCAATAAATGATTCTACTTGGAAATTATGTGTGAATTATTCCAGCAACAGCTTTTTGAACTTATATGCTCAAAGTTGAATTACATCATATTCAACCTATATCTATAACCTAGAGGAAGTTTTTCCATTTTTCGATTTCAAAAGTAAAGTTAAATAAAACACACATAAAGCTATGATTTCAATGAAACTTTTACTTCATTGTAATGCTTGGACCTTAAGTCTGTATCTAATTGGCCAAAAGAAAAGATACACCCGAAAATTTCAAAGAGCCTCTCCCGCTCAAAAACCGATTTTGAAAAGCACCTTAAATTTGCTCACGAGGTTGATTGATGTTCATATATCTGCGGATATAAATACAAATTTGACCAAGTTTTTACAAAAACTTCCACAAGGCAGCAAAAATTCGTTAAATTATCAAAATCAATGAGAGGTAAGAAGTCAGCTGTTAATGTTATGACTGTTGATGGTGTAGATAGTCAAAACAGTGAGAGTATAGCCAATGCTGTAGCTGATGTATTTGAAAACTCTCACCGCATAACACAGACAATTAGCTCATCAGCTGATCGGAATGTGACGAATTATGTCTCTTGATAAGACTCCCAGATTATATCAAGCGATACAGCTGGTACTACAACATTGGAAGAAGTGAGATATTACACATAGAAACTGAAGAATAACAAATCACCTGGTAAGGATGAGATAAAACCAGTGTTGATAAAGCAAATGTCTAATGTCTTCTTCAATGTGCTGACTATTGTTTTCAATTGGTTACTTCCCCAAAATATTCCGAAGTGCTAAAGTCATTCCAATTTTAAAATATGGAAAGAATAACAAATTTCCTTCAAGTTACAGGCCAATTAGTATGTTAAGCATAATTGCCAAAATATTCGAAAAAATAATATTACGAAGAATTTCAGAATTTGCGGAGGAAAACCATGTTTTAATCAAAGAACAATTTGGATTCAGTAGGATCCTTCTGACGGAGATTTCGACCACTTTTTCGCACATGTCGAACGGTATCTTAGCGATAACTTGACAAATATTGGTTTTCAAGTGCGTGTGAATTATTAACGTAAGCATAGTCTTTGGTGTAGCCCCTAAAAAAAGTCTAACGGCATTAAGTCGCATGATCTTGGTGGCCAATTGATGTCTCCAAAATGTAAAATTACGCTTTCTGGAAATTTCTCATGCAATAAAGCCCAAAATCGGTCGTGTTACGTGGCTCATGACACCGTCTTATTGAAATCACATATCGTCCAATTCATAATCTTCAATTAAAAGCCAAAAAACTCGATTATCATACGGTCGTAGCGCTCTAAATTGAAATTCACATTATCTGCCACACTTTCACTAACAGAAGTGATATTTTTGGGCAGAGCGTACATTGCGATGGTGTACAGGCCAGACCACATCTGTAACGCTTCCAGTCTCTTTAAATTTCTTTATAATCTATCAAATTTTTTCATAGTAGCTTGATTATGACGACCCCATAATGCCCGAAAAGTGCCCACGTTTGAATCACCATTTCTGTAGTAAGTTTTGACATTCTCCAGTAGTTACACGATTCATATTCGCAAATAGCAAACATTTCACTAAATAAATAACACTTCAGATGATAGGTATTTAACAGCTGACAGTCTTGCCAGATAGGCGATTTTAAAACCAATATTTATAGGATAACCCTGTATAAAAACCGCAACCATGGTTGTGGATATATAAGATTCCATATAGATAAACTCTTGCCGTTGGCCTAACTTTGCGCCTGTCAACTTGTTGATCGATTTGGCTTTTATACGGTACATACCAAACATAGTAACATTAATATAATTCCCAGAAAATCTAGAATGCTTTTTGAATATATGAAATGCAAAGTCAATGAAAGCTTAACCATACTCAATGACACGTATTCGTGGATGGCTTCTCGGTGTAACAAATGAAATGGTAGATTAAATATGCTAATTAACCATCATCCACAGCAGGGAATCATAAAAGAGAAACAAAAACAACTATTGCAATAAACTCACATAGTAAAATAGAATACATTTAAGGATTGAATTAATGTCTAACCGAGATATGTACAAAAGTGAAATTGTATTTTAATTTAGATTTAAAGAGTGAAAACGCTCTTCATCTTTTTTCGTTATGGCACAAAAGATTTATTTGAACATCACGTAGCTACTGCACACACAATCCTTTGAGTCCTGGTGATAGCTGTCATTATGTCAATAGTAGATAGCTTTTTTCTTTTCCCTCACCATTGAAAATGACTGTTCACTTCGGCACGTTCACGGAAAAAGAATTTGCACTGTGACATACGAGGGTGCTCCCCAAAACTACAAGACTTAACAAAGAAGTCACAAAAAAGTTGGAAAGAAATTTTCTTTATATTTCAACGTAAGCTCCTTTTATCTCCATACACTTTTTCCAGCGATATTCAATAGCTTGCATACCCTATTTGTAGTAAGAAGTGGCAAACTGCTTAAAATAGCCATCAACTGCAGACTCCACCTCTTCATTGTTGACAAATCTTTTACCAATCTTTTTACCGAGCTATTTTTTCAAGTTTGGAAATAGAAAATAGTCCGAGGGAGCCAAATCTGGAGAATAAGGTGCGTGATGAAGCAATCCGATCTTTGATTCCTAAATTTTGGCCATCGCAATATTGAATGTGTGAACTGGAGCATTGTCTTGATGAAACAACACTTTCTTTTTCGTCAAATGCGGTCTTTTCCACAATTTCATCACCTAAACGCTACAATAAATTAGCATCATATTCTTGATGGTTTTTCTTTTCTAAAGATAATCAATAAAATATTCCCATGCGCATCTCTGAAAACAGACGTCATGACCTTGCGCACAGGCAAGATGGAATCGTCTTTGCTTTCTTTGGATAAGATTCTCCCATTCTAGTTCTCTGCTTTGACTGTTCCTTTGCCTCAGGTTTGAAGTGGTGGACCCATGTCTCATCCATCGTTATAAAATCGACGCAAAATTCGACTTTATAGCGGCGAAACATCACCAAACACTCTATTGAAACATCTTCCGTTTTTGATCTATTAAATGCAAGCGCGGCACCCAATTCGTGCATAGCTTTCTCATTTTCAAAGTTTCGGTCAATATACGGTGTATTCTACTCTTTGAAATGTCTATAATTTCAGCTAGCTCAGCACCTTCACTCGATCATCGACGATCATTTAATACCATTTTGTGGATTTTCTTAACCGTGTCTGACGTGGACACCTCAGTTGGGAGACCATTGGATGTTTGTCGTAGCTGCACGCACGGTCTCGTTCAAAATCTCTGCTACAGTCGTAAACGAAGGAGCAGAATTCCCCAGAGTAGAATATAGTTCGGCTTTAATATTGGTTGGACTGAGGTCTTTCAAATGGAAATACGAGTATTGAATTGCATAACGGTGGCTACTTTTTCCATGTTTTCATGGCTCAAATACAAATACTAAACAACTTAGCGCCTTCAGACTTTAAACATATGTTTTATAAGATTGCCATTTATCACCAAAATAAATGTTTTGCCCAAGAAACGCTTAACATACGGTGTTATATGAATACGACGCCTCAGTGAATACAAATACCTCGTAACTCTTTTAAACCTTCATAACTCCTTAATCGATCTAAGCAACACTAAATCAGTGTAAAGAAAACTTCGAAGTGAGTAATTTAAAAGCTGGACTACATTGTCCACGTGATAGTTAACGCTTAGTTTGTTATCTAAAACTACTACTGCTACTATTACTACTTTTTTTTCAAATTACAAATTTCTATACGTCAGGCCGGCTAGTTTTGGGACCGCCCTCATAAAGCATGTATCGTGGCGTATGGGATGAAATGACTGTCCAGATGTAATTTATATGTATATATATATATATGTATATATATATATATATATATTATATATATGTTTTTTTGTCATCACAGAATGGAAGAAATTTGTTTGTCACAAATATATATGAATTGCATTTTCCATCCATCACGCACCGAGTGATTTATGTGGACGACGATAGAAAATACGTTAATGGATGTCACAGAATACTTAGAATTGCATTTAATTTTTTGCTTTAATTTTCAATCGTTACCTATTATGCGGTTGATAATTCGATATATTTTCTGTTATAGTATGAGCAATTTTAATGCCAAGTGAAAGTAACATCCTTAATATAAGAAGATTAATTAGGAAGTGAAAATATAATACCTTTAAACTCCGTATGTTCATATACTCAAAAGAAGAAATTAAATCTATTAAAAAAATGTTTAAAAACAAACAACATTTGGATTAGAATAAAATAAAATAAATTATTTGGCAGAGATTAGACCATAGAATATGTTTCTTTTAGAAAGGACTAAAAGGATATGAAAGTGAAATGTCAAATATTATACATAAATTCCTTTGGAATCAAGGATAATATTCATGGCACCATCATACCATGAAGCTAATTGGACATCAATTAGATAACTAGTTGATGATCAGATCGGATACCTGCAAACTACAAGAATAACTGCCTCCAATATTGAACAAATTGTGTTAAAAGTCACAAACACCCTTCAAGAAGCAGATAGAAAAATTCCGGGAAGACAACGACAATCGTGGTTGCGAAGGCTTTCCCAATTAAGTCTGTATCTAATTGGCCAAAAGAAAAGATACACCCGAAAATTTCAAAGAGCCTCTCCCGCTCAAAAACCGATTCTGAAAAGCACCTTAAATTTGCTCACGAGGTTGATTGATTTTCACATATCTGCGGATATAAATATAAATTGGACTAAGTTTTTACAAAAACTTCCACAAGGCAGCAAAAAATTCGTTAAATTATCAAAAGCAATGAGAGGTAAGAAGTCAGCTGTTAATGTTATGACTGTTGATGGTGTAGATACTCAAAACAGTGAGAGTATAGCCGATACTGTAGTTGATGTATTATTTTTATAAATTTTATATTTCATTTTTATTACGTGTTTCTTTAATTTATTTTATTGACCAGATTAAATCTAATAAATGATTTGCTCCATATTGTAATTTTCTTATAATTGGCCGGAAGCTTTAAATTACAATCCAACATAAATAAAGAAATAAAAGTGGCAACCTTATAAAACATATGCTTTAAATTGCGCCACGTTGTTTAGTATTTTTATTTGAAGCATCAAAAGCAAACGATTTCAGTGATTTTGTAAGCATGGAAAATATTGGTCATCGTTATGTAAATCAATATTTCCATTAGAATTCTCTCAGTCCAACCAATATTAAGGTTGGGCGATACTAGATTCTACTCTGGGGGAGTTGGTCTTTCGTGTATGACATCAAAATATTGGGCAGCAGAGTTTAAACGAGGCTGCACGAGTTGCCAATTAAGGTGTCCATGCCAAACACGGTTAAGGAAATTTCGCAAAATGGTATTGGGTGATCGTCGATGATCGACTGAAATTATAGGCATTTCAAAAAGTGCTATACCTACACATCTTATATTGACGCAAGATTTGAAGATGAGAAAGCTGAATGCAAGATGGGCGCCGCGCTTGCTTTCAATAGAATAAAAATAGCGTCGTGTAGATGTCTCAGTAGAGTGTTTAGCGATGTTTCACCGCAATAAAGCCGAATTTTTGCTTTGATTTATAACCATGGATGAGACACAGGTCCACCACTTTACACCTGAGATAAAGGAACAATTAAAGCAGTGGACTAGAATAGGAGAGTCTTGTCCAAAGAAGGCGAAGACGATTCCATTTTATCTGTAGGCAAGTTTATGGCATCTGTTTTTTGAGATGCGCATGGGATTATTTTTATTGATTATCTTTAGAAAAGAAAAACCATCAACGGCGAGTATTAAGCAAATTTATCGCAGCGCTTAGGTGATGAAATTGTGGGAAAAAGAGCGAATTTGGTGAAAAATAAAGTGTTGTTTCATTAAGACAATGCTCTCATTCAATATTAAATATTAAAATTAATAAATTATAGTTCGAATTGCTTTATCACGCACCTTACTCGTCAGATTTAGCTCCCTCGGACTAATTTCATACCGTATTTCCAAACTGGAAAAAAGTGGTTCAGTGGTAAAAGATTTGCCAACTATGAAGAGGAGGAATCTGCGATTGATGACCATTTTAAGGAGTTTGACAGTTCTTACTATAAACAGAGTATAGAAGCTATTAAATATCGCTGGAAAAAGTATATCAAGCTAAAAGGAGATTATGTTGAAAAATAAAGAAATTGTTTGCTAATTTCTTTCTGCCTTCTTTGTTAGATCGGGCAGTTGGGGGACCACCCTAGTATATATGATTTTATACATAATCCTAGACATTTTTAGTAATTTGAAGAAGAAATTTCTGTTTAAAACCCCAACCGTAACTTTTAGAAGAATTTTCATCTAACGATAATCGAAAACTTTCATGCTTTAAACCACAAATATGAATGAAATCTTCTTTTACTTAGAATCATTACACAAACATATCTGTCTGTGTCCATAGATATGACGGCAAAGTTTATTATCGGGCCGTGTGTCCTTTTTCAATTTACGAAATAAATTGAAAAAATTTCTTATGAATCGTTTCAGATGCACATCAATGACCACTTGTGTCATTGGCAGTGATTGTCGTCAATGCATCAATAATGTTCCTGCTTGTAGTGGAAGCGAGTGCGTCAGTTCAAGTAAAAGTGTGTGTGCGAATACAAGCGTAAAGTGGTGGTGGTGATATCATTTGCAATAGCATTTACAAGTAACTATTATGTCACCAGATAATGCTGTTGCTGCTCCAATACCGGTGCTGTAATAATAATGATGATACTGCTGCATCATGCACCATGTTGACTGCAACACTGATGCGAGTTAGTAACAAATAACGTATCACAAGCAATCAACATTTATGTGTAACTAAGTCAGCTTATGGGAACAGTTTAGTTTGTTATCAGCCACAAAGTGAAACGTGCTGTGACCCCTGTCATAGAAGGGAAGACAAGTTGAGTCTTTAGTACGATTCGGCTTTTTAAAATACCGTGAAAATAATGAGTGCAACCCTTATTACAAACTGCAATGCAATTTGATCAAATTTCGGAAGAAAATAGTGATTCTTAACAATAAACAGGATAATGCATTTTCGACTTCGTTCACTAAATGATACAAGGACAACCAATTAACTATTGACTTCGACATTTCCTCCTGAATGAAAAGCGTCAACTTTTTAATTTCTTTTTCATATAAAGGGTGTCCCAACAAATTTGGCGCCATTCAAAGTGCCATTGTTTGACATTTGAACAATTATTATTGTTTGCTAGTAGAAGGTACGAAATTAGTAAAAAGTAGAGCGCTACACGAATGAACAACGCATTCTTATTGTGAAATTGTTTTATCAAAATGGTGAAAGTTTTGCGGCTACAGTTCGCAAATTACGATCAATTTGGGGTCACAATAATGCTCCAAAAGAGTCAACTGTCAAGAGATTAATGGATAAATTTGCCAAAACGGGGTCTGTTAGTGATGTTAAGACAACAACGCGCCTTCAACCAGGTCGATCGACCGAAAATGTCGCAGCTATCCGTGATGATGTCGCTCAAACTTCATTCACCTCAATTCGACACCGAGCTCAGCAAATTGGTGTCCCCAAATCCACTATGCAGCGAATTTTGACGAAAAATTTGCATCTTCATGCATATAAAGTTCGATTAATTCAGGAACTGGGTGTTGGAGAGACAACATGAAAATGCTGATTTTGTCGATAAAATCATCTTCAGTGACGAGGCCCATTTCCATCTTGATGCCTTCGTCAATAGGCAGGCTTGTCGCATTTGGGGTGAGGAAAATCCTTGAGTGATTCACGAGAAGCAAATGCATCCTCAACGCGTCACTGTGTGGTGTGGATTTTGGGCTGGAGGAATCTTTGGACCTTTTTTATGAAAATGAGGCATGTCAAGCGCAAACAGTCAATGGTGTTCGGTGTTGTGAAATGATAACCAGTTTTCTCGTGCCTAGAATTGAAGAAATGAATGTGGAGGGCATGTGGTTTCAAATCTTGCGTTCTTGTTGGGACATCCTTAAAAGAAAGCTTCAAATTCATACTGGGCGTAATCATATTTTTTTATCTTTACTCAAGGGATTGAAAGTACGTATCATTTGATACGAAAAAGCTTTAATATGTAGAAAGTACAAATATTTTTCTATCAAGTGGGTTCCATGACAAGTTGAATTATATATGTCGCCTATCTGGTTGGCCTGCTGACAAACACAACAATGGTCATAAGACTTTAAACTTCTTAAAATTTAGCGTAGAATTATATTTTGCCAGATCATAATCGGGAATTAAAAATGGCCAGATATTGACCAGCTACTTCTGGTATCCCCTATACAAATTGACCAGTTCACTGAAATCCGATATTAATGAGGAAAAAGTCAAATATTGACACGTAACGATGGCCGGCATATATGTGGCTTGTTCCTTATAGCCTAAATAGCAGTGTTGTGAATATTGATAAGTACATTTTACACCACAGATATTGTTCGCATTATCGCAGGTTCAACTCCCCATATAGACATCTGCTATTTAAGTGGCGGTCACCTCGATGTATCTGACGAACATAAATTAAAAAAGTCAAAAGACAAGTCTTTTGTAAACGCTTCTCAGACTGTGACGGTCGGAATCGTCGTTAAGCTGTAGGTCCCATTGAGTGAATCTAAAAATGGAATAGAATACTGAATGTGGAGAAGTTCATTCATGTCTCATTTATGAGAAGCACGAGAATTTATTACTTTTATTATAATAATATATTATTCTGATGACTAATTTTTTATTGAAAATCAAATTTTCAAAAAAAAAAAAAAAAAAAAAAAACCAAAAATTTCGAATAATCAAGTAATGTTTGTTGGAGATCTAATTTAATATTTGTCCTTATGTTTCAGTTTTCTGAATGGGAACTAATTCATTACCAAATATGCCCCACATTTTTGGATATAATACAATAAACAGGAGTATCCATTTCGTGGTTTCAAAACTGCCGGTCTGGCAAGGCTA